>JASTWP010001517.1:0-69676 GCA_030770255.1 Temnothorax ravouxi | reverse complement strand
TTTCATCGCGAGAAGCTATGATAATATCGTCTACGTAGACCAATACCAGCGTTCGTTTCTCCTTGTCGTAGTACACGCACGGGTCGGCATGGGTTGGAGTCAGTCCAAGTTTCTTGAGAGCTTCGTCCAGTCGTTCGTACCATCGACGGCCTGCCTGACGAAGGCCGTATATTGCCTTCTCGAGCTTGCATACCTTGTTACCCTTCTTGAGCGCATACAACATCTTTTTAGCCTTCTCGATCAGAACAGCGTTAGATTCGGTCGCAATGATCCTCTCAAGCATCTCCTGTAGCATCTCCGGCATCTCCATGTATACTAACATGTCCATTATGCCATTTAGATAGGCAGTAGTGATGTCAATTTGTGAGATCCGCATGCCTTGCTCTACGGACGCAGCCATGAGCGCCCTCAACGAACTGAGTCTTGCAACCGGGGCGAATGTATCGTGGAAATCTACGCCAGGACGTTGTGAGAATCCCCTTGCAACTACGCGGGCCTTCCTTCGTTCCAGCTCTCCGTTCGCCTTGTATTTGTTCCTCAGCACGGTTCGGCAGCCTATCACCTTTTCGCCATTGGGTCTGTCAACGAGTGTCCAGGTGTCGTTGCTTACGAGAGACTTAATCTCGGCATACACAGCGTCTCGCCATTCATTACCGTCTGGACCTGAAACAGCCTGAGAAAGAGATATTTCAGAAGCGGGCCATGGCAAACTGCGCGTCGAACCACTCCAGATCTTCGGCCATATTCTCTTCTTCGGGATTTTCCTCAACGGTCGCGGGCCGACTCTGTTGCAAAACCGGTCCTTTCATGTGGTACTGCTTAGCTGGTCGACCAGGTTTCCCGGTACGAATCCTTCCGTGGACGTCCAGGACCTCGTACAAGCGGTTGATCTTCGTTGAAGTGGTCATCTTCATTTGCAGATGGTAGCGGATCGTCATTCTCGTCTTCATCTTCAGCCGTGATATCAGCATCTGCTGGATCTTCGGGTGCTCGACGATGGATCATTTCATCATTGTTTGCGATATCTATCCCTAGGTTTTGAAGTGAGTCATCATCTTCATTGAGAAGCTTCGTCCGACCATTTGTCGTTTCATTACTTATGAAGTCTTCGTAAGTGTTATTCGTGTCGAATCCATCCAGGAATTTCACATCCCTTGCGACAATGACTTTTCGGTCCTTCGGGATCCAGATGCGGTAACCCTTGGAAGTGTCAGCATAACCGACGAAAATGCCTTCGACGGTTCTGGGCTCGAATTTTCCCTTATTCGGATTCTTATTTAGAACGTGTACCTTACATCCGAATGATCTAAGATGACTTATGTCGGGCTTCTCGCCTTTCCATTGTTCGTAAGGAGTACATCCATCCAAACTCTTAGTGATGCAACGATTCCGTATGTAATTCGCAGTGTTGATAGCTTCTGCCCAAAATTGTGTCGGGAGTCCGGATTGTGCCAGCAGGCAACGAGCGGTTTCAATCAGCGTTCTGTTTTTCCGCTCGGCTACCCCGTTTTGCTCAGGAGTATGCGGAATGGTTAGGCGTCGTTGAATTCCGGAATCCTTCAATATACGATCCATGGCGGAGTTGCAAAACTCCTTTCCGTTGTCCGAATGAAAAGCCTTCACCTTGAGACCTGTCTGATTTTCGACGAAGTTCTTGAATTCGATGAATTTGCTTGTTGCTTCATCCTTACTCTTCAGAAAGTAGACTTGACACCATCTTGTATGATCGTCGATGAGCGTCATGAAGTAGCGCGCGCCTCCCGTTGAATTTACTCGCATTGGTCCGCAGAGATCAGAATAAATGATGTCGAGGCGGTGCTGTGATCTGTTAGCTCGAGATGAGAATGGAAAACTTGTTAGTTTCTGTGTGATGCATATTTCGCAGTTCGAAACTTTGGAGTTATCCTTCAGCTTGAATCCGGATGCTGCTTGAGTTTTCGACATTAGTAGTAAGTCTCTTAAGTTAAGATGGCCGAGGCGTTGATGCCAGATTTCGGTATCAGAGTATTTCTTCTGCGAGACTGTATTAGCTTGTTCGCCGGATCCTTTCAGAATATATAAGTCACCTTGACGTTCAGCGGTGAGCTTAATATTTCCTTTGATGTCCTTTACGGATGCTTGGTTTGAGCCGAATACGACTTGATAGCCTTTGTCCACAATCTTGGCTACAGATAATAGGTTGGTTCTCAGATCTGGAACATGCAGGGTATTTTCCAGTCGAATCCTTTTAGTTTTATTATTAACTCTCGTGAGAAGTTCTACGTTCCCTTTTGCATCCACCGTACTTGTTGCGTTGTTGGCTAACCTGATGTCGCTTTGTGTGGACATCGAGTTTGTCAGCATTCGAGCGTCTTTGCATAGATGAGACGTGCACCCGCTGTCGAGACACCATTGACTTGCGCCTACGCCCTTGGCGGGCTCGGATGACGAATACTGAGCGACTTCCGCGAAGAAACTTTCCGCTTCCGTATTGTTTGCTTTTTCGGCTTCTTGCGTCTTCCTTTTACGGCAGTCAGCATATTTGTGGCCGGTAATCTTACAGAAAGAGCATTTGTATTTAGGACGAAAAGGTGCTTTCGCGTTCTTATCGTTATGTGACGTCGATGCGTTATTCTTGCCGGATTTCGAATTCGGGTTGCGCCTGCCGTGAGCGAGCATCGCGCCTGATTCGTTGACGGTGACTTGATTTCGCGCTTCGTATTCCTCTACGATTTTTATTTTTAATTGCTCAGCGTTTGGCAGCGCGTCGCGAGATTCTATCGCGCATCTAAAGTTCTCGAAACTGCTAGGTAGGCTATAGAGAAGCATGATCGAGAGAAGATCTCCGTTGATCTGAACATCCATGGATTCTAGCTTATCGACGGCATCGAAAAATTGAGCGATGTGTGTCTTAACGTCCCCGCCTTCCGACATTTTTGTTTGAATAAGGCGTTTGAGTAACGTTGCTTTGCGCGCGGGACCTTTCGAGTCGTATATGGATTTTAATTTATCCCACACATCTTTGGACGTTTTACAACCACGTACCTGCTTCAACTCAGAGGGATTTATAGCTAGGATTAAGTCAGATTTTGCCTTGCGATCCTCGTTCTCCCACGCTGCGATGGCTGCTCGAGTTGCTGCGTCGTCGGCATCGCCACGAGATTTCGGGCATGGCCTCTCGCCACTCACGTAGCCCCAGTTATCGTTCTTAACGAGTAATGCTTCCACTTGTATCACCCAAGTATCATAATTGTCCTTGGTTAGCGTTTCTAATCGCGTAGAGTTAATTGTATTTGTCTGTGCCATCGTCGATTTATTCGCGGAACGCACTTTAACGACGATGATTTACTTATGACGCGTCACGGTCGATATATCGCGTTCACGACGTATCACGCCCGGAAAGAACAAAGAAACTCTCGCGTGGATTCAGCGAATTTAGATATGAAAAAGTATTTCTTCACTTTGTCGTTGCGGCTCTGGGCCCATAACCTGTTCGAGCTATGCAGGGATAGGTAACGACCGAGAAAAACGAGGACGGATGTAAAGCCGAATGTATCTCTTGTGTTTATTGGAAGAATACGTTTAACATAAAATGAATGAACGAAACGATTCGATACAAAGTAATTTGCCTCCGCGTTCGCGATGATCGAGAGTAGAGAGATAACTAAACAGAACGGACAGACTATTGAGAAGAACATGGATCACAATAAATGGTAGATAGTAAACCCGACGACGCAGTCGGTAACGCTTGATGGCGCCCCGATATATCGATAGGGACATCGACTTTGAGTACGAGAATTTGCGATATCCCTAACACCAGCAAACAAAAAAAGATTGAAAAGAATTAAAAACAGGATTGCCAGGAATTCAATTAAGGACTTTCCGAATTCCATTTTGTCCAAAAAAGGGATTGAAAAAATTTCAATATTATGGAATTCCTTATTTTGGAAAGAATTTGTCTTTTTTTGAATTTCGACACAAAAACGTAACGAAATAAATACCACTGAATGCCAGGTTAGGGATTGGAAAGTTTCGTCATGAATTCTCTATTGAATACCATTGATTTCGTTAACGAAATGAATACCATTGAATGCCAAACTAGGAATAAAAAATTTCCGTATTGAATTCCATTGAATTCCGTCTATTCTGACAATAAAATGAATACCATTGAATGCCAGGATAAGGATTGAAAAGAGTCCGTGTTAAACTCCATTGAATTCCGACTATTCCGACAATGAAATAAATATAGATACCATTAAATCCCAAATTTGGAAATCAATATGTATATATCGAATTCCATTGAATTCCGGCAATATTTACAACAGAACAAATTCTATTTTATTTCAAATTAAGATTGAAAAACGAGTACAATACGTTAAATTCCTAGTTTTATCCCATCGTTATTTGAGTCTATAATATATATTGAATATGTCATTCCCTATCACTTACAAAATTTAAAGTCATTCTTATGAATTAATTGTAATTTTAAAAGTTCCGTATTAGTTTAATTTTGGTTAACTTTGGGATAAACAGACTAATGTAAAACACCAATTTTTCAAAGTGATCTTGGTTTTCGGCTCAAACTAACAAGAAACATCTCGTAGATTTATGAATGGAGCTGTATGATAAACTTTCTTTTATCTTTTTAATTATAAAAAGATATCTATATTAATGCGAAATGAAAAAAATTATAATTGTTTATATTAAGGATGTTTATATTAAGAAAAACTTAAGCATTATATGTGATTAGATTTTTCTAACGACTTTAGTTTGGTAAAAGTATTTTGTACACTAAAATGTTAGAACTTTTTTCGTATGTACAAAATGTTTAGTTTTTAATTGAGTCCATACGTATGACGATGGCCATACGACGATACTGGTCTAGATATTTCAATTACACAGATTATATGCTATATTTTTCACAGCTTGTTCAGCGTACGATTGTTATGTCATACTAAAATTAACAAAACCGCCGCACGTGCTGCTAAGTGTTTTATTGTTTAAACCGGAGACTGTTATATAAATCGTCACCGATATTTATGATGACTCCTGACAGTGTCAGGAGTCCGCGGCTGTAATCGTCTTTAGGAATTAAACATGCATCCCGTAGGAATAAATAGATGTTAATTAAAAGCGCGAGGATGGGAGATGTTAATTAAGGTCCGTGCATAAATAAATAAGTGAGGGAGTTAATTCTTAACATTGCTAACGAGCTACGAGAATTGTCGTATTAAACGAGAACGGGAATGGAGAATTTTCGCAACGAGCTCGCAATGCATTATAAAGTAGGGAGATAAAATAAAGTTGAAATTGAAATACTGTTATGAAATTTATGTGATTGCCGGTGAATTTCTTTTTAAATAAAAGAAGATATAATACGTTTTTTCAACTGTTAGAGAATTTATGATTATAGATATATCTATGATTGAAACATATTTATTGCAATTTATACATTCTTATACAATTAAAAAATTTCAGAATTTAACTAGTAATTATAGTTGAGATTATCTAAATTACCGTATTATCATGCATTTGACTATCATGATATCTAAATTTTTCTACTCAGCTTTAAATTTTTTCTTTTATACCATCGTCGTCGCGACGGATAAATAAATGTGTTGCCCTAGAATAGACGGTCGTGTGCTTACTTTTTATTCAATCTTTATTGTACGGTCTATATTCTATATCTATAGTTTCTGCTGGTACACACATGGTACGCACCGTGTCGAACGTCATCGGGAAAGACGACGGGGGGAGAGAGGGAAACCGCGCATAACAACAACGCCGGCGTGCAAAATGAGTGCCGGCCGGTATATTAATTCCGCATTTAAAGCTGTGGTCGGGGCACGCCGGTCTCGGTGGTCGAGCGGTTCGGTTAGTACGAGTGTAGGTAGAGAACGCAACAATTCAGAGGGGCTCGCCGGGTGTAATGGCTGGTAATTAGAGTGCCATGATAGCAGGCTCCGCGAAACCAGTTATCTCGCTACGTGCATCGTGCATGCCTATGCCGAAGCCCTCCGCGAACCTCCGCCCGTTCCCCTGTGCTTCTACGTTCCCTTATTTTCTTTCTCGTTTCCTTCGTCCTTTCATTCTTTATTCGTCTCTCCATCCAACAAACGTCTTTACTTCGCCATTCCTGTCACTCTTTCTTTCGTCCTTCGAGACATCTCGCTTGCTCTTCAAGCTTTCTTTTCGTTAGAAATTTTTGTCCAGCTGGAGGAAGAAAAGTCCTATCTGCTACATTCATTTTCTAAATTTAAAATATTATAAATATTATTTATCATTATATGTATTTTGCTTATTCTCTTTATTATTTTTTAAATGGTGTGAAGAATATTCAATATCATATGGTTTAAATTATATTTTTCTATAAATAGCTGCAACATGATCTGATTGCAATATAACGATTATGACGTCGATATAACAGCACTTGTCTTGACAGCGATAATGATTTTAAAAAATGCAATATACAATCTCTCTATTTTCCACAAAACCGAAACAAAATAAAAGAAATAAAAATCGCACGAGGGCACTTTTCCACCGTTACAGAATGTAGTCGATAAAATTTGATAAGCATCGCTCGCGATCGGGGGCGGACGGAATTGCAGCTAGCCTCCTCGCTATCGAGCGAGTTTGGTAACCGCGAAAAATCCGCGGCGGCCGTAGAAATAGCTTTTCGTTGCTGGGGAAAAATTTAGTTTTCGTCGGTTCGCACTTTGAAGCTGACATGCGAGTTTACGTACACGATTGCGCAAGCTCGGAGACGTCTCGTTTGGCATTTGCCGTTTAATTACATTAGGTCAACGACGACGTAGGTTGTGATTCATCGGTCGGTTGACGTGTTTAAAAAAAGAAGGACGAATTAGTCGGGCGCATTAGCCAAAGTGCCCAATCGGCGCATGTTTGTTCTCTTTCTCTGTGACACATCCATCCGTCCGGTTTCAGGAAATGACACGTTTGTACGCTATTTTTTTTATTCTCACATGTCACCAGGAAAATTGGTTTTTTCCATCGCGCAATGGTAAACCGCCGCGAAAAAGCGCGAGCCATAATTTCTTTTTTCTAGTAAATAGCGTGCTTCGCTATGCGACAAGTGAAACACACGAACCCACCGTTTACCTTTTTAACTGATCATTATCCGTCCGTTTAAAGCATAAGTCTAATTTAATTTAGTACTAGACTGAATATAGATCGAATGCTATCCTTACGGAATGCGTTAACCGAGAAAGGAGTAAAAAAAAATTATAAATATGGTAAACGTGAATTATACCGCTCTTGCTCAAGATTCAAATAACATACCGCTGAGCCGGCCGCTCTGTGACTATTTTTGAGTCTGCTGTCTTTAATAGCGCAATTTGTCGATCACGCAATTAAATCCGGGACCTTTACGGCGGGATGGATGCTTAATGGGAATGCAACCTTGCGGTGGAGCGCGTAAGGTGAGATAACGCTTAAAACACGCGCGCGATTTTTAAGGCGTGCAAGGAAAGGAAAGTGGACGAGGATACGTGTCGGAGGAGAGATCACGAGGATAATAATGATTGCTAAGGTCGGACTCTCATAAAATGAATTTCTCTTCATTTTTCGAAGAACGTGAGAAAATATCGACGTTATTGAATTACGCGAAATCTAAAGGCTTTCTCGACGATTGGCTTTTTATTTTGTCGAAATTACAGCACCTTGAAAAAAACAGGATCTTCTACGATTCTTGACATCGCATATTTTCAATGGGAATTTTTTATTCAGGCTGACTATACATGTGACATTTACAGATAGTGCAGAATCTTAATCACTTGATGCACTATCATTTTTTTTATCGAAACAAGATATAAAATAATAAACTCGTTTTTTCAAATACATGTCGAGCATATCTCTCTTTTAGATCTCAATTTTTATTGGAAAAAAATCACTTTCAAATTTTTCAAAGAGTCTACCATTCGGATAAAGTAACGTAAAAAATACAAATAGATGCTGCAGATTTAATATATGTGTATCTATCTCTCTTTAACAGATTACTATTTTATTATTAAAATATTTTAATTGACGCCATTTCTTTGGGAAACATTACACATAGAGAAAGAGTCGGGAAATGCAAAGAAAGATTATATTCTTGTTGTATTTAATGCGAGAATTCTGAAACCGCGTGTCCTCAGGCACGCGCGCGAGTGTGGGTGGATATATCACGTATCGTATGGAAAGAGCCATGCGTATCCACACGTTCATGTATATGTATATATATTTGTTTCATGTTTCATGCTCATTGGTTCCCCTTTCACATGAACTTTGCGCGGCCCGGTCTCGTCCTCATTCTGAATTGCACATACGTTATCCCTACGTTAATAAGTCTCATACGTGTAACCGCGCACCGACGCTTCTGTTCCGCACGCGGACGGATAATTATAGTTCGGCTGAACGTGATTTCCCCGCGCCAGGATGATCGCGCGTAGATCTTTTCTATGATCGCGCATTCGCCCGGCCGAATGATCGATTCGATCGCTCGCGCTTGGTTTTTGCCCGTAAAACGGGCGTGACCCGATTTCCTCCACGGTGGCCGCGCGGCTGCATGCACCGCGCGCGTATTATGCACTTGGAAATTGCAGTCGGATTACGAGCGAGGTGCGAGCGGCGCGGCGTCGAGAACTTAACTATAAGCGCGGTCGAATCTGGCTTCTCAAGTATACCCGAGATTGCTCGTCGTAGCGAGGTGCAAACCTATCGCCGTTAAATTGCAATTGCTTTCCAATTGATCCGAGAAATTAAAATAAAGCGATTACGAAAATGAGAGAAAATAGGCAGTTAATACCTCTTTTATGAGAAGAGAAGAAGTTGGAGAGAGAGAGAGAGAGAGAGAGAGAGAGAGAGAGAGAGAGAACTCAGAAAATAAATGATAAACATTACAAAAGCATTGTGTGCGTTACACATGCGTTCGTAAAATTTCGTATTGCCGCGAGAGAATTTCGTTATCGAAATCTTACGTGCAAATAAATGAAGATAAATAAATGAAAGAGGACCAATTGTCGGTTATCGCGGTTTTTAAGAAGCATAAAAATTCCTTGCCGTTGATGGCCCACATTTTTTGACGAAAGAATTCTCGTACGTCGCTCACGACGTCCGTCATCTGTGTCCGGGACGTCCATCACGCGTCAAAATCCGCGCGCGAAAACATTGTCGACGTGTTTTTTCGCGTGCGTGTACGGTGTCCGCCCCGCCGACGCGCGGGGACGCCTCTCTCGCGTGAAACATCAGTTTAATATGAACACCCTTATCGATGCGGAGTTCTTGGATGAGCCGGTTGAATTTTCAATCGCCGCGCCGCGAGAGAGGAACGATTATGCCGGAGGAAAAAGCGACGGCGCAGCGGAATAACAAGTCGCATATTTATGAGCTTACTTTGAAAACTGATTCGACGTCTCTGTCTCCCTTCTCCGCCGGGATCCTGTACAACAAGTAGGCCCGCTTGCCCACATACATACATACGTACATATGTATATTAAATACGTGTATGATATATACATATATATATATATATATATATACATATATATATATATATATATATATATATATATATATGATTTAATGAGATTGCCCGAGTACATGCATATAAGAATGCGCAGTTAATTAACCGCTCGATATCGGACATCTGATTGCCCATTTAATTGGATTAGGCATGGTATATGCGCGTTTCTATGAGAGCGCGTACGCGGTAATTACGTCAGTATACGTATGCATACGCTGCTACACGTACCTGTTACACAACGCGGCGGTACACCGGTCGTTCGAACGAATCGAGGCTGGAAAATGCCGATCTCTGCTAACTGGGAATATTGGCGCGCGGCGCACGTATAAGGAAAGGTCTTATATATAAACTTACGATTATGGGATCTCCGTGTAATCTAGGAGTGTGTAATCCCTAAAGCTACCGCGGATGCTTTTATTATATAAACTACTTAGTTAACGTGTCAGAATACGGTATTACACGAAATCGAAGTGTAGTTTCTTCCTTCTTAATGGGGTTTAAACAGTTTAGACACGGCGCGGAGAGAAACAAAAAGGGGAGTGAACACCTCTCAAAAGAGCTTCGAACTTTAAGTCTGTAACTTTCAAATTATGAAACTTTAGAATTCTGCAGCATCTATATATAATCTTGCTTTGAATATCAAAACCCGTCAAATTATAATAAAGTTTACTTAGACATGTTGAAATGTTGGTTAACTACCAAAAAAAAAGTGAAGGTAATCTCGACTTACAAGCGACACTTACTCTATGGTTTGTTTCTCTTTCTCTCTGCACACACGTTAAGTTTTTAATCCAGTTTAGAACTATTATATTTTTTAACACTTCAAAATTCTTACTTTTCTTCATTCTGCAATACTTCGTAGAGAAATTCGGATAAATTTAGCGAGTTTCTTCAAGTTTCCTACCGGGGAACGTAAGATTTCTCGTCAACTTGGTTATAGGAAACATTGCGTCTTACAAGTCAATATGTTGACATATCCCGTCAATTGCTTGTCGCCGGGCGCGGGAAATTGTGGCTCAAATCGTGCGTTCTTCGGACAATGAAAGACGAGGCATAAAACGAGCCCGGCAAAGCGAGCATTTAAAGGTCGTTCGCGGTACAAAAGGAAGCGCTAGAAAGCGAATGAGCCGCACGTGGGAGTCGATGTAAGGCTTTTGCGCACGTGTGCGAGCGTACGCGGAGTGTGCGGGCTATGTACGAGCGTGAGGATGTCGCCGGGCTATGTAATGTATGTACATCATGTAATGACACCGAGGAAGCTGCTGATTTACAGCGCGGTCCGCGGTTACTCCGAAACTTCCTAACTTCACTTTCGCAATTTCATTTCGAGTATTCTTTGTCGGATTAAATTGAAAGTGGCCGGCACGAGAGAGAGAGAGAGAGAGAGAGAGAGAGAGAGAGAGAGAGAGAGAGAGAGAGAGAGAGAGAGAGAGAGAGAGAGAGAGAGAGAGAGAGAGAACTGTGAGATGGCAAGAAAATCTCGGGTGAGATTTTAACTTTTTTTTTACTTTAGAAAGATATGGGGAAAAAAGCGCTTTTTTTACATTTATTTTGTTCATAAGCGACGATATCATTAATCACATCAAAATAAAAAGCAGAACGCTGAATTTATTGAGCGGAGCCACGGTTATCCGGAGCTTGCGGATTCCAGTTCTGCACAATCCGCGAATTTATTTCGTGAATTTTTAATCCCGGAATACGTTCGGGAGATCGTTTTCTTTTTTTTTTTAACTTACCGAGTTTTCTCTTCATTTAGATGTATTATTATGCAAGAATAAATTACACGGCACGACTTCGAAGGTGTAGAATTTTAAATAGACATAGTTACCCAACTACCGATGCAAACTAGAACCGAGCTTACTTTTGCTTTTATGTGTTCCGGTGAGTTGAAGTTTAATAACCATCGGCTAGTAGGATTATAAAATGCGTGCGTATTCGTATGTTGAACATATTCTACCTGATTCTACCAAACGTATTCAGGAATGAAGTAATTTCTCTCTCTCTCTCTCTCTCTCTCTCTCTCCCTCTCTCTTTCTCTCTCTCTCTTGTTATTATCCCAGAAAGTTTGTTTCTACCAGGTTGACGACACAGTGAACAAATTAGATTTCGAGCCCGTTCGTTTGCTCGTCGAATATCAAAGGCTTGCGCGTTCTTACCGTGCCGCAAACTATTCGAACGGCACGAAACGCGGTCACGCTTCTTTTTCTTCGGAGAAAATTCTAAAAGGCTATTTCTCAGTCTTAGCTTTCGACGTATGTGATTTCTGCTCGGGCACAAAAGCCGATCTCGCCTATGAGTAGGCGCTGCGCGCTGCGTAATGTTGCACACGCCGCGCTCTCGGACTCTCGTATATGCGAACCTGTCTGCCCCGGGGGCTGCCGATCGTATTTATAGGCGTAGTATATCGCACGCAGCTAGATTAAGTAGATAAGCTTCGATATAAGTCGATTCCGATTGTCTCCCGCTGGTCCAGGTTGCATACCCGCCTCGCTGCCTCCCCCCTTCGCCCGACTCACCGCGGGACGGACCCGCCGCAACCAGCTGCACTTGCTCTCGAGCTTGTAACGCTCGCAAAAAAAAAGAAGGGCCGTCGCGTTTCTGCGATTCATTACTTATAGAGCTGATATCATCTCTACGCGAGATCGAGCGGCATGTTGAATTTCGACGAGCGAGAACGTGTATAATACGCGTTTTTATACCTTTCGCGATTCAACATTGCGCGTCTATACTTGTGCACGCGTCAATTGTGACAAATCGTTGAAGCTTTTTGACGTCGTTTCAGCTAAACGCGCGCATTTTGTACGCGTGCGTATATCCCGGGATGGCTTTAGGCTTTATATTTGGAAAACATAATTCTACATATATTGAATAGAATAGAATGAATAGAGCGAATTCTTTCTCGCGCAGTGGTGCATTGCGGGGCATTACGCATTGCTGCAGCTTTCTTGCATAAGATATTTATAGAATCGTTTATATTTGGCAAGAAAATTGGAAATTACATGAGCATATGTCGATGAAGAATTCAACTCGAGAGTTATGCAGGAAAAAAGAATAATTGTTGCTTTTTTGCGTTTGTGTGCGTTCGTGTGCGTTTTTCTCTTGGATGTAGCTAAGTACACGCGCAATATCTCCTGAAATGATTTTAGCCGGAAGACAAAACGCTGGAATGGCTTTCCTCTTGCATAACTATATCCAATTACAGAATCACTCGTAATTAATAGGAAAATTATACGCGAGGATAATAGTTACGTTGATTTATTGTCGTCGGAGAAATGTGAAACGTCAATTTTTTTTTATATTAATACTCCGATTTTTTATGTGCACATATACGCAATGCATTTCACGCAACAATTCGCAGATATTACGCAACGTTGGCCCGACAGGATCTGAAATTTGCAAATGCCGCTTTTTGCTGCACCTGTTCGTAATTTCTGGCGGAGTGGCCGATTACTTTCCTTTTTCTTTCTGACTTCCAAGAAAGACTGGAAGCGTTAATGCGCACTCACGAGGAATTGGATAATCGCGGGATGAAAGGAACGCCATATATAGGAAAGCCAATAACTAATATGTGCTGCTTTGCGCGATATTAAGTCCTGCTAATGATCGCCCGTCGGTTCGTAATTATTTATACGCTGGCTAGCAGAAAAGCGTTTGTTAGTCCGGGTAAACGTGGAGTTATAGTCACGTTGATTTCTGCTCTGGTTTATTGTTGCTTTACTACTGATATTTATGTATATCGCGCCATACATCATACGTTTCAATTCTGTGCGGTATTTATGGTGCGCACGGAAGCTCGTGCGAGAAGCGAAAAGCGCCGTGCTAAACTTGCAGGGAATAATACGCGGATGTCGGGTAAAAATATTCATGAATAGGTAAACGAAATTAATTTTTAAGCTCTGGATGAATGCAACTGACGACTTGTCACCGCAACGGCTAAAACGGCATTGAGAAACGAGACGTGACAGTTCTTCCTAGGTCACGTAATTTGATAAGCGATTTATGATTATTTTATTCTGCGTCATTTGATAAATGCGCATCTATTTTTTATGAGTACACTTGACTTACAAATCTAAATTCGTCGAAGAACGGTTTTTTACAGGTATCTTCTGTACGTAAGTGACGTCCACTATAACAAAAACAACTTTATTTTTTTTTTTTCAAATACATGTTAAGGCGTTTGCGATTAGATAAAGTTTAATTGAATTTAAAATAACAGCGCGAAATACATGCGTGTGAGATTTTTCACAAATTTTCTGCGAAATTTCCTGAAACATGATTCCGAATAGAATTTCTTTCGAAAGGAACGGGTAATAGGTAGACAAACGTTGGTTCGAAATCATCTGCGGTATATTACGCATGAGATGTAAGGTCGTTGCACGAGATGCAACGCGGCGCGGGCGCAATCGACACGCGTATCTTGCGCTCGCTTTAACGCTACATCTTCCGTCCATATTTTAATCCTCCAGTGGAAACACGCATCGCGAACGGAGGGCTTCCATCTCGAATGGTTATGATGTATGTATGTGGGCATATCCATTTACATATTAATGCATCATATTTTGAGATAAAACGCTTTTTGTGCTTCAAAATATTCAATGATGACAAAAGCAACAAAGTACATTGCCGCTGCCTGCTGTAGGCCACTCTCTCGCGATTTTTGTACGCCTCTTGCTTTGACATGCATTTCGATATCAAGGATATGTTTGTCTCTTAGAGCCTTTAAAATTAAAAGATTAAAACAGAACGTGTAATAACTATTTCATATAACGATTCTATGAAAATTATCTTTATCCGGAATTCGCGGATAACGTGTATTTAATATATTTCCGACGCGTGTTTTTGTTATTAAAAATATTTGTGCGGATAACTTGAAACTCCAAAAACTGTTTTTGCATGTAAATTATGAAATGAATATGATATTGAACCATCTTGGAAAGAGATGCATACAATATTGAATATTATTAAAATTGCGTATAAATATAATAAAAGAATTTGTACTTATTATTGTGTTAATAGATATTAATATTATATGTAATGTAATAATATTTTGTATATATATTTTTATATTAATAGTTAGTGATACATTTTATATTTAATATCAAATTTTATTAATATTCTTTTAATATTCTTCGCGCTTTTATTGCTTATACGTCTTACGTTCATTATGCTTCTTTCCCGAGATAATGAATTCACCTCTGGTCTGGTTATTATATTTCTCCTTCAATCTTCAACTAGAAATATTCGCATATTTTATGCGGAAATGGAATATTCACGTATGCAAATTATAAATCTGTAAACTTCTCGTATTTTCAATTACACATAAATCTATAACGCCGAATGTTATTAACAAGCTGCATTAATGATACATACATACCATCTTTCATATATATTTGCAAATTAAGGATAAAAATTGATCTCGGAAGATTTTACTTGTTTGAGACATACATTTGTTTTCTTTTATCGCACGTTTCCTTCTTACGCTCGGTATGCTTCCTTTTTGAGATAATAGGCTCGCTTCTAGTCTCCCTATTACTCGAAGCACATCTCCCTCCAATCTCCCAAGTCTACATGGAAACGCGTATCACAAACGAACGAGCCGGGCTCTGGGATGGATATAATATCCGTACGTGGGTAGGTCGACTTACATATTAATGTAATACATAATCACGCGGAGATTGGAGAGGCAGGAGACCCCGGCCCCTCAAGATGAATGAGCCTTAGAGCACGCTCAAAAGGCATGCGGTTGATCCAATGTGTCGTAATCCTGACCCCGCGAGGCTGCTACGGGCTCCGCTGTATCCCGTGTCTCAGTCAGGATCGTATCTAAGCTATCACCGATACGGCCAACATCTCTCAGATCCGATTCCAATCAGGCATCAGCATACACGTATTAAAGGAAACGTGAATGCTACTTTTGTTATTTATCGGACAAGGGGAGTAAATTGTACCGTGTGAGTATTTCCCACAATGTCGGACGTGTCTTGAATAAAAGCATTCTTTAGTAGGTAAGATGATAAAGATTTGAATAATTGTGAATATTCAACGTAACCCTAATTACTGTGGTACTAGAAACATTTCTCGAATTATTAATTATATTAAAATATATTTTGAATTGTTTATGATTAAAATATTAATTGTTTAAATAAATAAAGAGAAGTTAGGAATACCCAAACATCCATGAGATAAAAGAACATTAATAAAATTTGAGATATATTAAATAGAGATATATAATACACATTTTGTTGCATCTACATTTGCATAATCATGACACAAAATGACTATTTAGATATAAATTTATTCGATAAATATTTTAACTACTATTTGTGATAGTTTCTTAAATTATTGCTCGGCGATGCGGCGTGGGCGCCTTGAGAATTACACGCGGCTTTGACGTTAATACCTGTATGTTCATTTTAATCCGTTCGGCATACATCGACAGGCGGCATGGCATGCACTCGCGCCTACATGTTTTAATGGTGAGCAATGCCGACGATCGGAGAAAATTTCGATTGTAGTCAGCCGCGCTATCAGATCTTGGTCAGATCGGAAAGGAGTGTCTGGGAAAACGCATTTAAATATGCGCCACGTTTGCACGTGATCTCGGATTGGCGGAGAGATGTCCGTACGATAATTAGAAAGTTGACATTTATTCCGCCGTTGAATGTCCCGTTTTCCCCTCGAAATGCAAACGAAAAATAATCAATTTATGGAATATAATAGTAATAATTCCGTGACTTGACGCTATAATTAGCTGAATAACCGTTTATTAACTTTGTGATTAAAGCGTGCTGAAATATACAGAATGTTGAAATGTATGTGCATATATAATGTATATACTTGCAGAGACAACATTCCTTTAATCGAAAGTGATAAATAATCAACGAACAGTAATTGATGAGATTTTTCATCGTATATCACGCATCTACATATTTAGAATTTTCTTGAGATACGTAATTCAATTTTGCACTTTTATTAATATATGTATTTAGAACGTCGCGTATGACCTATAAAAATTAAAATTTAATTACGCAAATTGAGCTCACTGCACTCATTAATTTTAATTTTATTTAAAAATTATATTGCGGTAGCTCGTTACTAATGCAATTGACATTTTCTTTTGGAACAGCTTCTCTCCAACATGTGTTATTATTTCTAATATCTAATATCTAATATCTAATATGTATGTGCCACTAATTTTGATGCACCTTATATAGATTGGACAGAGAATACTGCATGATTTTCCTATCTCGTTAAATCATGCTCTGTTCTAATTTCGAGGTATCGAACATCCTTAATGAAAATGCAACGCGGACGAATGAGCACGAATCGCCGCGCCGGGTCTTCTCTCGCTCTCGCTCGCTCGGTGTTGCGTCTATTCTGCATTTGCGTCTCTCTCTAGGATCTCCGAAAAGACGACTAATAGAGAACGCACGGACTTTCCCCGTTAAATCTCGTAGCCGCGAGAAGGGGCGGAAGAGGAGGTTACGGTCTACATACGAATCATTCATTGTCGCTTTAGACAATGGAGATTACTTTATCTCCGGCGATGCGAGCTTCGCGCGTTAGCGTGTGCACGCCATCCGACATGCTGGACCCGAGACTTTCTCGACGGATCGCCGTGTCAAGTGTGTGCACTGGCCGATCGTAATTTATTCCCCGTTGCAGTTGCCTAATATGTAGACCGACCCGTTCTCGCGTTCGCGTGCTCGTAACTCACCAAATAGTGTAGAAAAAAAAGGAATAATGGACATTTAATCGAGATTTATGCGCGTCGCGGGAGTTCCGCGCGTATGAGTATTAATTTGATTCGCCGGAAAATTGTTTGCGTATAGAAAACAGGCTCTCCTCTCTCTCTCTCTCTCTCTCTCTCTCTCTCTCTCTCTCTCTCTCTCTCTCTTTCTCTCTCTGCCGCGCGTGATTCCTTTACGATTAAAATTTATTTGCTCGTGCGAATAGCAATGCAGATTATAATACAGTTTCGATCATGAGTATCCTAAATGTAATATTTCACAGTTTGACCGAACCATCGAACGTATAATTTGTATTATTTGTCGACAATAAGTTCGTGTCACATCGTACGAGATATTAGCGAAATAATGACTCTATAAGTAATGCATAATTAAACATAATATATATATAATTAATTAAATATATTAAATATGACATATTATATTATAGTAATATTAACATGATGATTATTGTGGATTTACATCACAATTATAATAACATTTTATTACTAAAATATCACGGTTATAAATATTATAAAAAGTCTAGAACGATGTTTTAATAATATGTTATTGCAAAATTCACACACTGAGAAAAAAATGTTCTGCATTTTAATAAATATTAGTTTGTATACAACTGATGCATTGACTCCATTTAAAATAAAGAAAATTTTTCTTTTTATTAATATATTTTTTTCTCTCATCGTCAGTGAATAGACATATACACTAATAAAAAGAAAATTTTTCTTCATTTTAGTAAATAAAGTCACATTTGTATAAAAACTAATATTTACTAAAATGCAGAACATTTTTTTTCTCGATGCACATCACAAAATTACTCCGTCATTTCTGTCCACAGTTTAATATCTTAATGAGACACCTATTATATTTAACACCTCGTTTGATGCGATTTGTGTATATGTATGTAGATATAGCTATATAGTAATGCCTCGACCTAACGCGCGAGAACAATCGAGCGGCTTTGCAGTAAAACCGGAACGCGATTTAAATAACGCGATGGAACGGAAGATATCGGGCCCCGTGATTGTACCTTGCAATCGGCGACAAACGTATTTCGCCTCGAGTCCGAGATTTTTATCGCATCACGTCGTCAGGGGCTCTGATTAGACGCGCGCGCGGCCGCGCCGTTCGTCGCATATACATATGCCTGCAAGTCGATCGCGCGACATAGGAATTTTTTATTATGGCCGTCAGTCATGCGTGCTCTACTACGTGCCGGCACGTGCTTGATTGAAACGAATTAAAGTTCGAAATAGTTTTGTATATATACCTGTGTATGAATGACGATGCCGCATCCTCGATATATAGATTTAGGAATAATAATTCTCGTCTGTCTACAAAAGACTCCGTCGCGCAAACCGCAATTATGGATAACAGCTTTTTTTTCGTCGTTTCCTGGCGTTGTCACTTTCCGTTACAGTCACAGAAATGTTACTGTATTTAAGCTTGACATATTGATACGTAGAACTCATTACACCTTGGTTAAAATATCACATTAGTTTCTCTCGTTGCAGCAATCGGTCTGATCGGGAATCAATTATTATAATTTTTCCGTTTGTCAGTCAACAAAGTCCGACCGCTTAATTAATGCATTTGCTGTCAAGCCAATGATCCCTGCGCATTTGTATCCCCTTTGAACAAATGCATCGCCATTTCCACCATTTATCCTTATAAATGATAACATCTCGAAACGCTCGAGATAACAGCCGGCCCATTGAAGCATGAGCTCATTACGTGCGACTTACACGTGCAGAGAAATACAATGCGTGTCGAAAGGGGGTGCGGAATTGCGGAAAAAAAGATACCGCGGTGCAACTATTCCGCGGATTAATTCATAGTTCACGCCAGTCTAGTCTCTCGTCACACGTTAACGTGTGGCGGCGCGGAAGTCTTTGTTTTCGATCGGGTATGCTCGATTACTGTCGGTTTGCACCAACAATATTTTTTTTTTCCCGAGCCGCCGCATAGACAAAGTCGGTCATTGGATATTTTTTTTCCAGTGTGCGAAATATAGCCCGTGTACGCACATGTGAGGAACGTATATGCACGCGCGCGAAACGCTTCGCTCGCACGCCGCGCCGGGCACAATCGAATGATCCTCTTTTTTTCTTCATTTTGCACCGTTTGGTATCGCGTACGTGGAAATATGTGGCGTGGCTTAACTATAACTCTCCGCACATTCGTTTGAGCGCGCGCGCGCGCGCGCGTGTGCGTGTGTGTGTGTGGGTGTGGGGGGGGGCTCTTTTTCGCGCCCCGATTTGTCCACGCTGTTATTAGACACCGATCATATGTGCAACGCGACGCGAAGGCGTCAATCTCCCTTTTTCTGAAATCGCGACATGAGAGTTTCGGTCAAGTAATTCGTGTTTAGCGCGAGAGACCCTTTTGTTTTTCTTTTGTATCACACATTTCAAGCTGAATCACGAGCAATGTAAATTCGATGCTGTCGGTATTAATGACGAAACACTTTTCAAATTCCAGAGATACGCGACTTCTTGAGTAACAGTGGCAAAAGCGTGAAATAATTTTTCGCGCGAAGTAATTGATTTCATTAATCTGCGGATTGAATTTATTGCGCGATCGTACCACCCACCTACTTAACGTAGCCTCGCGGATCGCCTCGCAGATTGATAACCGAGTATCAATAAGGCGTACGTGTTACACGATAATCCCAACAAACGACGTCGGGGTGCGGTCTCGTGACTACCGACGAGAGAGAAAGAGAGAGAGAGAGAGAGAGAGAGGGGGGCCATGTGCACGCCCGATCACCGCGCTTATTATTACAACGGTCGACACAGTATCTCTCGCATCGTGTTAGGCGTGAAACGGTCGGGCAGGTCAAGACCCCGTTCCTTATCCCCCGAGCCGACCGGTGAAATGAATTCTTCGCGACTGCCCGTGCACATCCGTGTGTGCGAACTCGTATACACGTTGGCGTATAGCGATATAAGCAAGCGTATATACACGCCGCTATTTATGGGTTATTAACGTCACTGAGAAACGATCCAGAACCGGACTCGTGGGATAAGAGGATACTTCCGGCGATCGCGACACTGATAATCCATCTCAAACCTGAAAACGCGTTCTTGACGTGGTGCAGACTTATGACAACCTCTCGCGTTCTTTTTTTTAATCTGTTATATCCGGGTGCTGATGCCGCTTTTGATGCTGATTAATACGATCGTTACGATGCGACGTACACGATTCAACTGAAGTATCGAAAAAATATAACGGTCCAGTCTTTGGAGAGAAAAAGAAGCGTAATGAAATGTGATACTGGGATCATCCAGGCATTATGTATTGCGTCAGGATGTAATACGAAATTAAGATGATATAATATGCAAGCTGTTAAAAAGTGTAACACGTGTGTGAAGCTGTTAAAGAATCTAATGTGTGGATTTTTTTATTTTATAGTTTGAAATATAGCGTAAAAACAAATCCATATAAGTTTAAATAGCTTTCCTAATATCTTTTTATGCAACATTTAAACTTACGTAGATATTCTTACATATATACATTTTTTAAATATTCTTAGTTTGTATAAAACGATATGATTACAAGCTAAAATTATAACGATAAAAATAAAGAAATGTTTAAAAAATTATGCGGCGATAAGAGAAAACTTTCGTAAGAACTCTAATAAATATATAAGAGCGATACGTTTTAGATGAAGAAAGATGTTCCTTCGTCGGAAAAAACGATACTGACTCATTTGTCGCGCCGGTACTTAACTGCAAGTTTTGGTAACGTTGGAACTTTTCGTGTTAATCTCTCTCAGGGTACCCCAACGGACTCGTCCCTCGCCATGAAATAACATAAAACTTTTCGTTTCTCCGAAACCACCCTCCCACTCGCACTCTTCCTTTCTCCATGACGTCGCTCAGGACTTTTACTTTTAAATCATTCAGCCGATGCCCGTTACATTATTCAACCACTAAAACCTCGCTATGCGGATTTCTGAAGAATCTCAAGGATCCCATCGTACCCCGCCCACTTTTATCCTTTTCCTCGCTCCAAAACCTCTTCCCCCCTACGTGTATTTGCACCGGCCGCTTCTTATTCTCGAATGCCGATGCGCGAGTCTCGCGAAACTTCTCGCGAAATTCCCTCAATAATTCTTGTCCACGCATTAGCATTATGGCCGCGTCATGAAAGTTCGCATGAAAGTTAGTTATTCGGCTTCGGCGCGACTCACGTTTTTTTAACGACAGTTCTGTATCCTATATTCCGGATCTGTATATATTATTCCGGATCACTTGCATGATCTTAGTAAGTATCGAGTTTGGTCGTCGAAATCTCGGGAATCCTACTGAATTTCTGCAATAGCATTTTATTAATAAAGAAACTACATAAGTGAAGTCGGTTCTGTATTAATTATTTCAAAATTTAGAAATCATATTTCCATTAATATCGTGATTACCTACGAATCATTCAGTATCTAACTTTGAAACATTATATTATTTTTAATGAAATTGACACGATTCATGTGAGAAGCAATAATTTCGAAATTAAATATTTTATATTTCCTAGTAAAACTTCGATAGCTCTATACAGTTACGCAATTGAGGATGATAAAAAGCTATTAATAATAGGCGCTTGATTATCAGAAGAAGACTAAAATTAACAATGTATATATATCTATTTTTCCTATACTATATATATCTTTGAGAACAAGGGAAAGAAGGAAAGTAAATCAATCAATTTAATTATTTATTGCAACAAAAGTCATATAAACTCATAAAATGCATCATTTTAAATTTGATAAAAAATTACAAACATTTTGACCGTTTTGATAGTTGTAATTATAATATTACAATAATAGTCCTTACACAATAACGCTGCTCGGATATGACCTCAGAGCCAATTACATATACGTGTACAACGATTTAATATGAAATTCGTAAATCTAATGTCCACTTTTGGATGGTTTCCAGGCGGTGTTCGAAGATTCTACCCCGAGATCGTCGACGAAGCGAGCAGCCAGGCTATATTCTGCGCAATAAGGTAGGAATGTTCTCACAGCTTACTATATACTAATATAACGCCTTTATGGTAATTGTCTGCGATAGTAACACTTGGATTTACGTTTTGTGCGAATTATATGCTTTATGTCTCGGTGAGAAACCTGTTAAACGCTTGTTCGCGGACGTGAAAATCACGCGTTTGTCTTCGATAATTCGACTTAATTTCCTTCAAACCTTTTACCAATCGTATCGCGCTGTTTATCACCGCACTGCTAGGCGATAACGTCCACTGTGTGACTGATAAATGACAAATGGGAGAACTTGTCCATCTCTAGGGAAATAATCGGATTATGCGGAGATGATTATCGCGGCTATTGTCCCGTTTTTGTCGGATGATCAAGGGATAATAAATAAAATAACACTTATTGCTTTGTATGAATAGAGTGACGTTGTTCTTTTGTATAACATGATTGGTGATGTCGTAGCTTAATGAACCAAGCCATGAAGAATACAATAAAAAACGTTTAATGTATTCATTTATTAGAGATTCTCTCCAAATAGAAAAAAATTTATTTATAGTATAAATGCGGAGTAAATTAATTTTGTATATAGCAAACTACAAAAAAAAACTATCATGCAATGTGTAATAACGACAACAATCGACAATATAAGTAAATCGATTATCTAGACAAATGAAATATCAATGCAATGCGACATGACATGTTTCGTAAATTAGATGTTCGACTTCATGCATTATTCGTTATCTGACTCGGTGAGATGTTCCATATGACTGATGTTTAGTGCTTGATGCGTGTTAAAATGGTATTACGTCGCGAAATGGAGTGAAAACGGGTGGTAAAGGAAAAGCACCTCGTAAACGCAAGAGAGAGGGGAAAAAATGTAACATATAACACGGAAATAAATATTCACGTAACAAGATGCAAACCGATTTAGTGAAATATCGAGATAGACGTACCTCGTAATATAAAAAAAATTTTACTGAGGGAATTTACATGCAAAAACACGTGTATACGACGAGGTATTGCGGCGCTTCTTTTCGAATGCTCTCTATGAATTTCGATCAGTTTGGAGTGTATCGTTTCTTAAAAAAGATCTCAGAACAGATTTTGTATCATGAATGATTGAAAATGTTATCAGTTTTTAATTGAAATTCCTTGGATATAGTTTAGTTTTTAATTAATAAAAAAGCTACCGAGTTAAAGTAGCTATAAATTATAAAAATGAAAAAATTATGAAAAAATTTCACTCGAGGAAATTCTTCGTGAGTGAAGACCGACTCCCTCGATCTAGCAAAGAACCTATGGATGGAGGAAAATATCGGGCATACGCCCCTATGTTCTTTTCCATATAAATTAAGGCTGCCCATTCGAGTCCACGTCAATCGGAACGAATCGCGCTGGTGGCGGACGACGTTTAAATTAACTTCAATCAATCCCTTCATCCGCCATGCCAGTTATTTATTGCCCGCGCTTCGGTGAATTCTCATTCGAGAATACGTTTTCGCATACACGATCGCCTACATGAATTCTAATTACGCCTTTTTAGCTCTCAGGCTTTCGTATTTAAAGGTTCGGATATCTAGGTCAGGTGAGATTTCAAATGCAATTTATCGTTGCGGTGAAGTTTCTATTTACTTTACTCCGTCCGTTTGTAATTGGCGTTCAAGATTTTTGAGGAAAACAATTTAATAGGTATTTCATTGCTGCACAATGTGATTGTCTCTTTCTTTAACGTATGTATGCATACGATACGATAAGTTGAATTAATCCAATTTTATGGTTATTAAATTATAAGACATTATGGGAAATATTTAACTGAAATGTGAGTTTTTATTTTTGCAAGCTTATCTGAGGTACAATATTTATCTTTATAACAAATGTTAAATCAATTAATTGCGATTGGATTTTCGATTATTTTTCTTATATTCTTGCATATAATATATTACTGTAATTGCAACAGGAGTATTAGTATCTATAATTACTCCTCAGATATCTCACAGTCGCTGCGAAATGTCGGTGTATACAAGTCGACGTTAAACAGCCACTTTACTTCCATTTTATGTTACTTCCTCTTCTCCCCCGCCTTATTTTCCCTTTGCGACGGCGAATGATTAATAACGGCACATTACGGGCTTGTATAATTAATTAGAATAATATATACCGCCACACATGCAAAAATCATCAATTTACACCAGCGCGCTATTTAGCTTCTATTTTCTGGAAGTTGATTAAATTACGGTACTAGATTGAGGCGCAGAGCGGAGGAAGGAAGCCCCAAATTGTGTGCGC
This sequence comes from Temnothorax ravouxi, assembly GCA_030770255.1. NCBI lineage: Eukaryota > Metazoa > Arthropoda > Insecta > Hymenoptera > Formicidae > Temnothorax > Temnothorax ravouxi. The sequence continues at coordinate 45,159 of JASTWP010001517.1, read as the reverse complement.
CACGCTCTAATAGTCTTCAAATAGAATTTATTACATAACGTATTATTCGCTATTCGGATTGAGTCCAGCGAGTCTAATGCAACGTCGACCGCAACGCGATTCATCTCTTCCTGGGTTCTCGCCCACGGGGAAGCTCGTGTAAAAGTCGGCGTTAAACAGAGCCTTTGCTTCCACCTGAGTGATTAATAACATCTTGGCGAACGTAAACGCTTGTGCTTCTTCAGATTAGCCTGGGCAAAAATCGCCAAGTTTGAATGAGAACGCGCATGCTCGCGCCCTCCAAACTAAATAAATCACTTTGGGAACGGCCTTCCTACGCGAACACTCTTTCGCTTCTTCCTCCCTCGTCGCCCATTTTTTTTCTTCCCGCGTCTTGAGTTATGGCAAATAAAAGAGCAAAGACGGGGGGTCACGCGGAAATATTACGCGTCGCTATAAAAATAGTATTTTTCCATGTTACGTTATGTTACGTTATGAATAAAATCAATAATCACAGATATTTATTAGCGCGAGTAGCAGTTTGTAAATTATAAAAATTACAACAATATTTTGTATATAAATGGCACAGATAATATCACGAGATAAAAGACATGAAACCAATCGTTGGGGGGGGGGGAGGGAATCATATATTATTTGTAGACGCATCATAATTATTAAATTATTAAAATTTATGAATATTGTATATATATATATATACACGAATGAATTGTTTATTAAAAAGTAATTTATTGTAATAGAATTAAAAATTAACATATTTGTTGATTTGCAAAGGGTTATTTTATTAGAGAAACTTTACTTGAAACTCCTCGAAATCTTAATTGAGGAGACTCAATTAAAAAAATGCGAGTGGCTCTCTCGCGCTCCGCCGACGGCGACGCGAAAAAAACTCGAGAATGGTTCATCGGAGCATTTCTCTCGTCGCGTATATATATGACGTAAGTACTGATGTAAAGTTGAAGATGCACAAAAGCTCTTACACGGCCCTTTTTCGGTTTAATGACATCGTACAGCGTGCGGAAGGGCGAAGTGGTTAATGGGTGCAATGCCGAACCGTTTTTCTCTTCTTCGCGATGACAGTATTGTTATAAAGCGTATAAACATGGTGAAGCGAATAATAAAAGAGATACCCGAGCGTGTAATTTGCGCGCGAGCATCGGGATAAGATATCAACGCGGAGGAGAATGGCGCTATCGCGAATGAAATAATGAATAAAGAAGCGAGTGTCGGACGCGCAAAGTATCCAACACGGAAAAGAGCGTTCTTTCCCCGTAACGACATCACCCCGCGATGCTTTACGCGCTCGGCGTATCATAAAGATAAAATCCACTTTCTTGTCTATCGCTCTTGGTATCGCTCAGGAAAACAAGATGTTTCCTCAGTACATAATTATACGCTCCGCATTTTTTTATACCGCTATTATAAGAGGTTCGCGCTGTGCTGGTTTACTCCGATCAATTTTGCACGAATCTCTTGTTAATCGCTGTTTTCTATTTCAATTTTCCCGTGTTTAATTTTTATCTGTAGGGAATTTTGAAGCAAAATTTTACTTTATTACTTCTGTTGATGTCTTATACATACTCAAAATTACACGAGCTTAAATTACGTGCAAATAAAAGAGATTTTATTTTAGCAATTGTTTTTTTAATGTATTAAATTGCACATATTTATATTATACACATTTACTTGTTATCGTTTAGATTGTTTATTATATTTATTTGGAAAAATAAATGTCGATTTAATCAACATTTACATCATCATGTTGCGGACGTGGATTGAAATGCCGAGAGGAAAAGCGAAAGGAGACGGGTACGTGGAAAAGGTTGCCGGAAAATTGCGGAAGTTGTTACTCTGCGTGATAAATAAAGTCGCGCTTTCTCGCCGGCGCGAAAGAATTGATCCCCTCGGCGTACTTGGCGTCGTCGTAATGTCGAGTACCACCTAGAGTTCAGAGGGTATCGCGTAATCTTTAATGGGTCTAATAATTTTCACTCTTCTCGTTCCGCGATAAATCGTGAGACCTGCCATGCCGCTTTCTATCACCTTTCGCACTCAGAGAAAAAAATAGTTGCTGCAACTATAAAAATGTGAATAAATAGCACCTCAACTTTTTTTTATGGGTTATAGAAATCAAAATACTATAGTAAATTGAAATACATAAATATTGTCAGACTAATAAAATAATATGATTAATGCAATTATATTTATAACGTTATTGCTGTTCTATGACATTATTACCCACACTATATTTTTATGGTCATTATTATGAAGATATTTAGTTGCTTAAAATATAATGTTAAGGTATTACGAACAGTTGAAATTTATCTCTCAAAACTATGTTTCCATTGTTACAAGTATAAGAGACTTGTGTTGAGGAAGCAATGTTTTAATGTTAAAAACTATAATATATTTTTATTATCATAGCTATACTGTTATAGTTGTAAGTACTATACTTCTTTAGTAACATCAATCAAATTTTTATATTACTATAAGTAATGTGTTTCTTTGTTATCCAAACTATATTTTTATTTATCCATGAACTACAAAATTTTATTTGATTAAACTATGCCTTTGATTATTAATACAATATATTTTTAATTATGCTGACTAGGGTTTTAAAAACGTGTACACCATAATATTTTTAATTTTTAAACATATATTTTTCTACTTACAGAAATAAAATAAACATATTAGTCATACAGCAAATTAATATATAATACAAAAACATAAATTGTATAATAAGCATGCAAATTTTTAAATAAATGTTTTGCTAGTAAACTTTTTGATTCAACAAAATAAAAATGTATCTTATTTTTCTAATCAAATTATTTATACTGTTACCAAATATTAAATAAAAAATTATTGAATAACCATTTATAAATGTTAATAATTTTTCAAAACTATTAAAAAAGGTTTGTGTCTTATCTTATAGTAATAATTCTACAATCTTTTTCTGTACCTAATAATACAGGATTAATCAAAACATATGATTATCATAAGAAACATATATCATACCACTTGACAATTTTACTTCATTTCGTGGTTCAAGATATAATAATGATTGATATAATATAAGTTTATATTCATGTGTATCTTTAAGTTGATAACTCTGAAAATGATCATCCCTCTTTACACATTTTAAAACTTTAACAATAAAAGCAATTTTTGTATTATTAATAGAATTTTCTTTTTCTTTCAAAATATTAGTTATACGACCGTATATTGGTGTATCAGTACCTGACAGTTTAATGACAGTATTCATATCGTATTTAATATTATTAATCATAAAGTATTTTATCTGATGAAAAGTACTTAAATCAATGTCTGGAAGTTTCACAATCGGACGTTCATTAGGATTATTTAATTTTTTATAAGTAACAGAACTTTCGGAAATGTTATTGTCGAGAAATAATTTTGCCAGATGAAGTTGCTGTTTCATGGCTATAGTATAGGGTAAATTTTTTCTATTATTTGATGTTAAAGCACTTTGCTTTAATGGGCGATGTTTAGCTTCAAACCTCATTGACCATATATGAACTAATGGACCTACAATTTCCATTATTCGAGCATAATGAAGCATATTGTGATGCTTAGGTTTTAATGTTTCGTGAAAAAGTTTTATATATAAACTATGATGTTCTTCTATGAGATTACGAAGTAATTCTATATCATTACAAGACACAGAAGATTGCAGAGTGACAGAAACAATTTGTCTGAGCAATAAATACAATTTCCACACTTTATTTCTTCGTGGAATTAGTTCTCCAAAAATTAAACCCGCATTTAAAATAAAACATTTCATTTCTGCCGCTGACATTTTTAAATATTTATTCTGTAATTGCAAATAAGTAATAAGTGGAGGTTTATTAGCTCCGTCGGGGTATTTAAAATATTTTAATTTAAAATTAAATGATTCTAATTTACTTTTTGTGTCAATTAATTTATGTAATATTAAACCCATGTCATAGTTACAAACACCTTCGAGTAAGTCATGCATAATATCCACACAAAAATTTTCTGTAACGTGAAAATCTGATACATTATTCCAAATACATTCTTCTGTTATTCCTGTTTGCTTACAATCATTTTTTTTAATATCTAAATTGTAATTTTCTCTGTTGCGTAATAATGCATTTTCTTCTTTGATCATCATAGTTGAATTTTTCTTTTTAACTTTACAAAATCTACAAAAATAATCAGCATTGAAACTCTTTGTAAAACCAAGCATAGAATTAAGTCCCAAATTATCACCAGTTATTAACGCAAGTTTGAAAAAAATGCAGATATTTTCTCCGTTAATATTAATTTTAATTCCTTCTGTTGCCAAATTATTTAACTGTTTAATAACATTTTCGTATACAATTTTCGATGTAAATTCATTGACATCACTAGAATGCGTAATTTGAAAAAGAAATATATTGTCTAATTTTGATTTCAATTCCGGAGGTAAACAAGGTAAAGAAATATACAATCCAGACATCTTATAAATAGTTGCATGTGAACCTAACGGATTTCCACACTCCAATTCATCTTGATATAAAAATACAGGTAGAAAAATTTTGTTTAATCCCGCCGTTTTTGACTTCCAATACTGAGTCTGTATAATATTTGATATATTATGTGAGTCAGAATTTAATTTAGATATATATTTCATTGTTTTGGCAAACACATCAGGAATTTCGAAAAATTTTTGTAAAACCAAATCTATTGGAATAACAGAACCATTACATTGTACGTGGTTAATAACATTTGAATTTGATTCTTCTCGATAACCAAAAATTACATTTTTTGGGTTTATAAGGTAATGCCGTTTTCGTAATTCTTTAAAACATTTGTATTCGGTATCTATTTGAAAAAAGCTTGATTGAAGAATATCAAATTGCTCTTGGATTTCGTCTACGGCAGAATTATGAACAGATTTTATAATTATTTCTTTTAGAGAATTCATAAAATTATCGTTTAATACATCATTAAATAACGTTATTATCTGTTCAGCCTGATTACGACTTAATTTTGCATCTCCATAAAGAGAAATCGCAGTTTTCAAAGCAGTTTTAAAAAATAATGTCTCATTTCTTTCAGTTATATTTTCTTCTTCATTTTGTAAAATATTTTCCTCAACAATCATCAATTGTTCAGTCTCATCAGATGTAGTATGATCAATTGGATCAATTATTGGAATAAAATCGTTGTTTATATTTTTACTTTCTTCCACTACTACTGATTTATTGTGACACTTTCTAAAATGATTTCGAAGAGAATTTATAGTATTAAACGTCCGACTGCATAAACTTACAGCACAAGTGTAAGTAGTAACAGGTACTTTATGTACATGCTGCATATGATACTTTATCAAATTACCTTTCATTATCTTAGAACATATCGTACAACGGACTTCCATTTTAATTTATTATTTTTAAATATATACTTACTATTTACTAAAATTAACTAATAAACAAAAATAAACAAAAGTACAAAAATGATATGAAAACAAAAATTTTATATGCTTTACTTTTTTATATCAGAGAAATAATAGCATTTTATCAATGTCATAGGTTAAATGAAAAATGTAAGCAATAACTATGTTATTTTATAATATAAAAAATAACAAATAGTTTTAGAATTTCTTATTTTAGTAAATAAATAATTATCTATTATACTAAAATTAACTAATAAACAAAAACAAACCAAAATAAACAAAAGTACAAAATAATATGAAAACATAAATTTTATATGCTTTACTTTTTTATATCATAGAAATAGATAATAGCGTTTTATAAAAATTAGAAAATCAACCAAAAAATTATACAAACTCAACAAATATAAAATTGTAAACTTACATTTATCCAAGTAATGAATCCGTTAGATTGTTCATGATATGATGGTTTCCATGGACTTTTTTTTATACCTGTTTTCATAAATGTAGGTTTAAATAAATATGGAAGAACTCGCCAAGCTAATACTTCAGGTGGTACGTTTTCACAGTTTTCAAGTAATGGCTCTATACATTTCCGTTGCTGAGCCAATTTAAGTATTTTATGATGCAGTATAGGCCATTTTTCATGTAAAATATTTATTTCGGATAAATTTAATAATTTATAATCCAATTCGATCAATTGTACTCCAAGTGGTGCGCATAATTGTGGATATTTTTCAAAGTATTCATCAATACTACAAGTAATTTGACGAGATTTAAATGTTTTTTCCCATAAAAATTTGATTCTATCAAATTCGTCCAAAGTTTTACAAGCCAATTCATTGAGATAATGCTTTTCTTCTTCATTTATTTCGTTGTCACTTATTTCTTCCTCTTCTTTGTCAAATTTAGATACTGCCTTCTTTATTTTTTTGGAAATGTTTATATATCTATGATATAATTTTCCTGATGCTAATTTGCCATCTTTATAAGGTTTATACCATTTTTCTACTGACTCGTTATGCCAAACATGAACAATCTCATTAGTCCAAAATATAAATGTTCTTTTAGAGATCCTAAAATATAAATTATTATTTTAAAAAACTAATGTTTTCTTGTTTTTAAGACGTATTCATTAAAATATAAAATTAAAGTAATTAATTACTTGTGACAATGTAAATAATTAATAAAATTTTTATATATTTTTATACATTTTGCATATGTGGAAAAAGAGATGCTATTTGCTTACTTGAAAGTTTTTTGTAGGAGATGCTCGATAATAAATTTTGCTAAATCATCTGAATCTTTATTGGAGAGGCGAGTTTTTGATAAGAAATATTTGCCTGTATTTGACTTATTTAATAATGTTTTTAATTTCTGTAATATTAAAAATAGAAATTAATGTATTGATAACAAAATAATATAAAATAGTGCAATATAAATGTAAACATGTTACCGTTCCATCTTCAAGTGGAGCTACAGTGATGTTCTCAGAATTAATTTCTTCTTGCATCTAAACAAAAATATTATTGTAAATATGCAAAAATAATAAATATAATAAAAAAATAAATTTTGAAAATACAAAATATAAAATAACATTTATCTACAAAAGAACTACTACACAATTACTAAAACATGTATAATTTATAAAATTACAATTATAAGTATTTTAATTAATAATCATATACTAAAATTACAACAAATAACTCAGTTGTAAGAAATGGTTAATTTAGGTAGTAATTTAAACTCAAAAGTAATAAATTTAAACTCAAATTTAAACGCAAAATATGATAAATTATAAGGAATTAATTTAATTGTTTATTTCATATTTGTATAATTTACGTCAATATATATAACTCAAGTATTCATTTTATTTAATTAATTCACATAAATATAGTTATTCAAGAATGATCATTTTTCTTATATGAATTTATAAAGATTTAAATAGTAATTTTTTCCATGCATTTAAATAACATTTAAAAAGTCAGTTTTTCATGTATACTGTGTTATATTTTTATAGTTTATTTTATATAAAATAAAGTTGGTTTATTTGTATAAAGTTTAATATTAAAGTAAAAATTTTCAAAATTTATTTTGTTGAAGTAATCATCATTACTACATCAATACATCATTAAAATATTAGAATATTACTGTGGTAATCACTACGAAAGATAGAAACACGAATAACTTTGTTAGTTTTTCTGGTATAATTAGAATGTGATGAGTGCTTACCGATTGTTTTAATTTGTCTCTATACGTGATGAACGTATAATAATCCCCCAGTGGTTGAATTAATTTTTCATTTATTACTTCATTTGGAAGAAGCATAAAATTTGACTTATTTATTTTATGACCTATAAAAATAAAAATAAAACTTAATGTATAATTTAAAGCAATGTATAAAGTACGCAACAGATGTAATAAAGGAAAATATTATTTTTATAATTTTTGTATTTAGTATTTAGTATTATTTTATTAATTTTTATAGAAAAATTTAATAAAATAATTTTATAAACAAATTAATAAAATTTATTTAAAAATATTTATTAGAGAGAAATTAATAGCAGATAATTAAAAATAATTTTTGCGAAATAAAGAGCACAAATAACGTATTACTTAAATATAAATAAACGGAATTACACACACTTACTGGTGAATATTTCAATATAATTTTCAAGATTCCATTCTTTCAATTTGTCACGAACAAAATTATCTTCATTACTGGTGACAATAGATATATTTTGAATAGAAATGTTTGAAGGTCCTGCAGTATTATTATCATCATTAGGTGTTGTCATTTTGTTTATTTGTATAACTTTTAATCACCTTATAATTATTAGTAGCTTTTAATCTACTTGCACTACTTTCTACGCAGCACCTGTGTTGTATAGCAAAAAATAAATTAATTTGAAGAAACTAAATCTCAAGGAATCGTAACCAATTAGACAATTTCTAAAATTATTAGCACAGAAGATTATTTCAATTAGAAACAATTGAATGCATTCCACATATTTAAGGTTGATCTACAATGTGTTCTTTGCTTTCTGTTTTCTGTTCTTAACTTCTTTGTGATTATCTCGTATTTCGCAATTCCGTCGCGTAACGTGATGTTTCTTGTCTCTTCTGAAGTTCGTCAATTTTTATCTTGGGCGACAGAGAACAAAAAACATCGTGTTACGCGACGGAATTGTGGAATACGAAATAGTCTCAAAGAAGTTAAGAGCAGAAAACAGGAAGCAAAGAACACATTGTAGATCGAGCTTTATTTGCTGAAATTCGTTTATTTTACGCGACGAAAATTTAACCTACATGTTTTCTCCCTGCCGCGCCGCCTGCCCCGCAGTAGGACGCAACAAACTTCCTTAATCGGAGATGGAAAATCGACCCATAAATCACAATTTATTTAATGCACGAAAAGAGCTTATAATAATTACCTTCTACTAATAAACGCAGCAATGCGACAATGTACGTTCTTCTTCTTTCAACCTAAGCACTGAGACTCTGAACACGTGTTGCGACTTGCGACCAGGACAAACAAAGTTCGTGTATGCTCGGCACGTCCGTCGGCAAGCTTCGAGCGAAAAGAATAGGACAGACATCTGTTATCTCCTTCTCTCTTGAGCTATGACGTAGCTATGCCGTAGCTATGCCTATGCCGACTATAGTCATATATTTCTGGGATGTGTTCGGAAATGTCACCCAAGTGCACACGAGTATACTCTCGAGAGAAATCTCAGCGAGTTAGAAGGAGAAGGAAGTATACCCATGTGTACGCGGGTTACGTTTCCGAACGCAGCCCTGATAGTATCGTTACTCTCATATTTCAACCAACTAAATTTCTTCATAACAATGACCATAAAAATATAGTGTAGTAATCGTGTTATAGAACAACAACTATAACATTATAAATAGGGCCCGGACTTTCGGGCACGGAGACCGGGCACAAGCCGAGAATCGCTGCGCGCTCGTCAAACATCGAGTCCGATCGTCGAGCGTCGGATCTATATTATAAATATAGTTACATTAATCATGTTATTTAATAAGTTTGACAATATTTATATATTTCAATTCACTATAGTATTTTGGTTTCTATAACCCATAAAAAAAGTTGATGTACTATTTGTTCACATTTTTATAGTTGCAGCAACTATAAAAATATTTCGTTAATATATAATTTACATAGTTATTGTAGAATTTGTAATTGTAGTTTACATAAAAAAATATATATATTCATGGAATTATAATTATATAGTCCATATTATTCCTCCCATGAAGTTTGTGCAACAATTATATATTAGTTCTCTTAACCACTTACTTTAGTTGCACTAATTATTAAACAGTTCATGGAATTATATTTATATACTCCATGTTATTTATCCAATAAAGTTTGTGCAACAATTATTTATTAATTCTCTTAACCATTAATTTAGTTGCAATAACTATAAAATAATTCATTTAATTATATAAAATAATTGTATGAGTACAACTTGCATAGTTGTCACCTATATAGTTGCCATGACCATGAATTTTTCTCTGACCTTTCGCAGGCATAGTTTCGCTCGAACTTGTGTGACGAAGAGAAACAATCGATCTTTCGTTTTAGACATTCTTATCATATTAGGCTTGACACTAAATGTAACTATTTTATTTTATGTTAGTTTCTATTGTTCAAGTACCTAAAGCGTAAAATGGAAGAAAAAAACGCTTAACTTTTAGAGCGCCATGAGGCGTTATAATGACTTAAAATCAGTGTGATATTTCGCATCTTATAATATATTTTTTCCTAGAGCGAAATTGTCGTGACTTAAGAAAAAACCTTGTAGTTCATTTTAAAGATTAAACAGATTTGTTCCATGTAATTGTAGCGCAATTAAATTTGCAATCGATATCGACAATGTGATTAATTTTAATTGCTACAATGCTACAAATTATTTAATACTTTTTTAAAAGAAAAACTGGAATTAGCTACGTTTTAAAAAAAATTGAAATTTATATCTAACTTTAAATCTAAATTTCAAGAATATGTTTATCTTTGTTTTAATTGGGAAATAAAAAATAATTTATTATTATATTTTTCCTGAAATTTTTACATTTCAAGAGGAATAAAATTGTGTGATTTTAATAAATCAGGAATATGTATCGCTATATTTTCCGCGTTCAATTTAATTTTATTTATTTTTGATTTATTAAAATCACAATTTTTGATTTATTAACATTACACAATTTCATTCTTTTTGGGACGTAAAAATTTGGAAAGCAACGACTGATAATGAAATAAAGTGATAATTAAATTAATTGATTTGATCAAATATTTTTCCAATTTTTTTCTCTTAAAAAATAAAAAGATATATCTCCATTCTTCAGAGAAACATTTGCTTTGATGTGCGATAGTGACCTATCGACTGCAAAATATAAGAAACGAAATATTCGGCACGTGTATATTTCAAATGTAACGTTAAATATTTCGTGGCATAGCACTCGGAGGGTGGTACTGTTTTTATATCTATGACGTATGCGCGCCGTTGCGTAAAGCCGCGGTGCGCGCGCGCGCGGCGCCGGCACCTGCCATTCGTATGGCGTGCATCGGACGGGTATGAAGTGGCGCGTGCCGCTACGTGTATATCGTCGCACCGTTCCTCAGAATGCGATGCTACCTTGTGATTACTCGCCGAATGGTGATTCACACGATTGATTAATTCGAACTAACATGATCAACAATTCGTAAGAGTTGACGGCGTTACAATAAGACCGCTATATTTCTCTTCACGCGATTTATCTCTTGGAAGTATTTTTCTTTGAAAGTTAAGCTCTTCTTTGGTCAGAAGCGTAGGCGTTTTCAATTCTGCCTTTGAGTTATATTATAGCGCATTCTTTTGGAAGTAAAAACCAAAGCGGGATAGAACTTATAAATTGCTTCGCGATTGTCAATTGCCTTTTTAACGATTCTTCGATTCAGATTCCGATATTATCTCGTGCGTTAGCCAATCGAAAATGACAGTCACATCGCATAAAAGTCGGCGAAAATTTTAAAATACGATGCAAGACATTTGTATACAAATCCGAATAGTTCAAGTAATAGAAGGTATAGCAATTGATAGTACCGACCGCTTATATAATTAATTTGGTATGCGAGGACAAGAATTCGATATATTTACATTAAATTCATGAATATTTCGTGGTAACGATAAATTGGCTGATACGGCCGGCGCGCTCGACGACTCATACTTGTTTTTTTTTGCGGTGTGTATCGTGGTATGCGTGTTTGCGCGACAAGACTTGAGCACGCAGGCATTAGCTCCGTGTTCATTATTGTACTACTCTTCGAAACACGATCGCGATAGGTATGAGAAAAAACGAAATTATTCTCTAAGAATGTTTAGCGAGGAGCAACTCGTGTCACTATGTAAATCTCACAATTATACTTGTGACCGTATCGAGGAAAATATTTTACGTAACTTTATTCGCTTTAAATCGAAGCCGTAGCAAAATATTCGGTGGAAATTATAGATTGTTTATAATAATTACGCGGATAATACCCGCTTCTTCAATTATATTTTCAGATATTGTCGGATTAGATAAAAATATCATTATTTTTCAAACTATTGGTAAAACACCGCGAATAGGAGCCAGGTCGCCGTAATCTGATGATTAATGCGCACGCCAATGTAATTATAACAGTATTTTCGCGAGTGAGTGTTGTGTGAGTACCGTGAAGAAAAACAGTAACGGAAGAGTAAGAGAAAAGAGGCAGACTTGGATGGCATTGGGCGACGGCGGAGCATCAGTTATGCGGTAAGTGTTTTTGCTATTTATTATTTATTGGTTGCGGAATTACTCACGTATTTTTGCAATGATGACGATAGCGCCATCATGTGTGATGTAAAAAATGCATATGAAGTACTTCTTTTACTCGAGCCAATTTTGAATTACTTACTGTTTAATCAAATTATAAAACTTTGATTAAATCCTACGTAAAATAACCTGATATAAAAATATTCTGACAAATATTTGAATGGTCAATGAAACTCTGAACTTTTTAATTCTCTTCACTGTAATGAAGCGTATACGAAAAATATTTAGGAGATACGAATTTTTCGCGAGGTATTTGCGAGAATTTTTCGATTACAAGAAACGGCCATCTTGCACGCCAGCCACTGCTCTAATTGAGGAAACTTCGCGGAACTCATTAGTCTTGCTAGTGTCACTCATTTTCACCACAGGCTCGCGCAATTAAAGAGAGCGACACACCGGAAGTAGTTTCTATCGCACGACGTCGACCGTGCGGTTTTATCGTTTTTTTTTCTCGCGCCATTTGCCGGAATTTTCCAGTGGCGAAAGTATAGCTGACATTGGCTCTCGTTAGTCGTGATCGCGGCCACTCACGTAAATCACCCCCGGAATTCCACATTCGCGCGTCCGCGCGATGCAGCTTTCGTCCCGTGTCGCCGCGCCGCTTTCTGTATCTCTCTCTGCTCGCACTCGCGCGCGGCAAGAAGGTAAATGTTGGCAAGATTACGATCCTCGCTAAATTTATTCTATTAATTAAGTTTACCTGCTCCGTCGCCGCCTTTACACTGTCGTCTCGACTGTCGCCGAGATGGTCAGTCCGATGGAGGATAATACGAGGAGAAACTGCTTCGTAATTCGTAAAGATTATAATCGCGCGAGGAATCCACAATATCCATTTTCGCAAGATCTGTTCGACGACAGTACCAGGGAGAAGTACGCCAAGCGGCCAAGATCTAAACTTAACCGTTTCATTTTCAGTATCATAGACGCATTTTGTCTTCTCTCAAAATACGTGAAACGTATAATGTGTCTTAAAATTATTCACGGAAAAAAAAGATTGACTACTTTAGCAAATTTAGTTGTAAAATAGGGATAGCTAACATTTTTTGCAACGACAGCTATAATTTAGCAATACCTTTCTTTTAATTTAAAGTTTTGCTATTATTGCTAAATTAGCTCTCGCTGCAAGAACTGTTAGTGATTCCTATTTTACAACTAAATTTACTATAGTAGCTAAAATCCTTTTTCTCCATATTTAATCTGATCATATTCTTATCTTATGAATTGGAGTATTTAAGTAAGTCATTCAATGCACTTAGGTATAATTGTTATATTTAATTAAATTAATTACAGTCTGAAAAATATGCCTCAAAATTATTCATTCTTATCGATCGTCTTAATCTTATAAATTAGGTACCTAATATAATTATCATTTATGAATTAAGTCATTTTCAGTACGCTTAGCTTGAAATATTATCTATTTTATTTAATTAGTAACGATCTGACAAGAATATATCAGGATGAACTTTGGAAAGAACTCGTATTTAACTTTACGACTTAAAATACTATAATACAAGAAGCCTCGTGCTTCGTTCTCTTTATCGTTCTGCCGTGGAAGACAATTTAACGCGACGCAGTCACAAGTTTTCTCGGAAGTCTGTATCAATTGCTGTGTTTTCTGCCATGCGATAATCGGGTGTTAACTACGCGCCGTCAAGGGGCGGCATCGCGTAGAGGGTAGGCATGAGGGAGAAGGAAAGGGGGATACTCGGTGCCGGCGAAATTTCGGAAAATTTATGGCTGCGACCTCCGCGAATTTCGAGAAGGGGCGAGAGAAACATCTTAACGAGGGGTCGGGCTATCGGCGAGAGCGGATGCGCGTTCCACTTCCGGCGGGGATGGGACGGCGCGGTGCCGCGCCGTCGTCGGGGAATTATTGCGCCCCTCGTGCGCACCCCCGCCGGGTCAACGCGCGTCGAAACTTCGCCGGGTGCTGTCGCGCACCTGCAACAACGGTGGCATTCCCTTTAGTCGAGAAGCGGCCTCCGCGCTCCGATAGTTCGGGGCGGCGCGGTTCGCCAGAAAATCACATACGATGCTCACATTAATGCGTACACGCACGCGAACCCACACGCATACATACCGGCTGGAGCATTCATGCGGTCGTATTGCATTAACGGAAGAAAGGAGAGGGGTGCGAGAGGCGATGAGCTTAATTAAATTAGTAACGTTCCCGTCATATTCTGGAGAAAAAGCGCGCGAGGTCGGTAATATAGCAGTGTATAACTGACGATCAGAAACGGTACTTCGAATTTTCTGACATCAGATTTATTAAGCAATTTTTGTATATTATTCTTTTTGATAGGCAAGAGTTAAGGCTCACACAATGACACAATGATCAGTATTGAGATTAAGAAGAGGATACGTGAAAAATTTTGATCAGAAGCTTACAAAATAAATCTATGCAAAATAGAAATATTATTTTATGAAATATATGTTATTCTTCTCTCTTATAATTATAATATATTACTCCGACAATGTCGCAGTATAAATTTTTAAACAAAAGTTTTATTATATTTTATTGTTCACGGGAATATGTGTCATATTATAATGAGGTGTAGTTATAAATTTTGTATAATTGAGTTTTATATGCATTTATTCGTTAAACATAATGATTATGTTTTTACTTATTGATATAGTCACAATTTCTTTCTATATGTTTTATTTCAATAACGTTTATTTTTCAACTATAAGGATATTTACATGAAGTAACTGCATCATTTTCTGTTGCATTTTCTTACACAAAGAATTTTCTATTGTAACAATTTTTATGATTCGTACTCTATCGGTTGGATGGAATGGATAAATAGAGTATTTGTGACAGGGAAATTACTTTTTAAATCGGTCATGTACGAAGGAACATTCGCAACACATGAGATTACATATTAATTACATCGGCCGTCGTAATGGCTGTTTTATCCGTGACCTGCGTCATTTCGCGCATGGCCTAATAATATATTGTCATTATTCTGGACCAGTTGTCCGCGCGCAGTATATTTTAAATAATGCGTGCGACGTGCGGTGCATCGCGCCGTGCAAAATTGCAATTGCAGTTTTCGCGCCTGGCCGTGCTGCTGGTCAATAAATTACAATTGTTCGTCGCACATAATTCTCTGTTGCATTAATAAATATCGTATGCTCCATCGGGCGCCACGCTGCGCGAGCTGTTTGTCCATTATGTTGTATGTCGGTTCTTTAAATAACAAAAGAAAACGCGGGGTCGCGTCCAATATATCTATAATATATCTATGAATAATGGATTTCTGTCCGTTCACTGTTAAAAAAAAAAAAAAAAAACAGATGTGCTAAATACACGAAATGTAATAAGAGAAGAACGCCGAAAATTGGCCTCGACAAATTTAAACAAATTTTTTTCTTTTTTTTTATAGAAAGTAGAATTATTATTCAACTTTATTCGAAATAAGATGGCGTACATTTATATCGCAGATTATATCGGTCGATCGATCTGACTTGTCTGATATTTAGACAGGAACTTACTCAATTCGTTCTCGTACACACCAAACCACTATTGTTCGGTTATTTAGAAAGCGTTTGTTGACTTATACTGTTGTTTAGATGAAATTGAAAGTATACGCCGCTATCTGTTACCAAAGTTCTAGCTAGCGGTATGTCGATGTGGTTGGCAGCTCAAATATTACTCAGATTAAATAATAAAAGCGCGGGTCTTAGTCACCCACGATGTGGTGCCTTCTAAGATTTTACATTTTTATAGAAATTTTTCGGAATAGACAATTTTCCAGAGATCGTAAAACCTCTGATCTGAAACACAGAATGAAAAGGTTTGCAAGTTCCGATTCTCTTCCCGGAAAAAAAATACCGAGGTAGAATTACAGCATTTTTTGGAAAATACATAATAGCGCGACTCTATTTTCGTTGTTATTTTTCACCGAAATTCCGTGTTTCCACGCATCGGCGTTCACCGCTGCCATTTCCGCGTACGCTGATGATGTTTACACTTGCATTTCCGTCCTATAGTGCCGTGCGGATCGGCGACTTCATATCGGCGCGGCAGATGCAATAAATCTCTGTCAGGTTTCGGTAACATCACGGCGTCCATCCAAGCAGCGATACAGGGATACGTACGTCGGATAACGATTTGTGCTACTTACTTAACAATTTACGTGCTGGTTAAACTGGGTTAGTTAGCAACAAAACAACTTATTCGAGCTACGCGCGGCTCTCCGAACATTGACGAATACTGGCAAACTGCATGTGTCGGTGAAACATTTTGCCTACCGTCGCACTTTTCAGATTCGTAGTATTGCGGTATTATTTCTCCGGACAAAGTTGAGTTTAGACTCGGACGAAGTAGACTTTCCTAGGTACCATTGAATGTGCACAGTGCTCTAGAACTGTCGCCATTTCTTTGAATTACAGATACTAAAGAATAGACCTCGAGAAGTATGGTTGTTTCACCGGTGCACCGGTAGTTTTTAAGTTATAAATAATTGAAAATAAAACGGTAGTTGTAAGTTATTCTGTATAATAAATAACATTAAAATGATGCATATGATTTGATTGCAAACGACTTCGTCTTTAAGTATCTTTAATTATTTATAATTATTATTAAATAAATTATTTTCTTTTTATAAAATCATTTGAAATTAATAAGGTTTTGTCAGTTGTTTGTTATCTTACATCGCAATTTGCAAAAACCGGTTAGCTTCAATGGTTTATAACTTGGTAACTTGATAACTTAATGCAAACGAAAATTATATCTAACAGAAGTTTATGAAATTTTATAACGGGGCTAGAGAAAGATAATTCTCGTAGAGCGTACTGTTTGTAATGCAAAATAATGCCTATGACTTATGAATATCTGCAGCAAAAAAAATTTAAAAACAGCAATTTTTTAAATATAACGCCGCGACTGAATCTGGCGGGGAAAAATTTCTCAACAAACTTTCTTTCTTTTTTTTTATAATCAAGCGCTTTTTAGTGATTCTTATTTTGCAATTTCTTGAGGAGATAAATTTTTTGCATTTAAACTATTATAGAAATAAAGCTTATCTACCGTCTTTTTCGTTGTAACGATGCAAGAGAAGTGTACAAGATAGTTGAAAGCTCGGTTATTTGCGGTGAATAGTAGTGTAGTTTCAACTGTAGTTTGAAATAAATTATGTCATTAGGCATGTGATACAATACATAGCTATTGCAGTGATTATTTAAAAGACATAGGTTTTTGCTACTTAATTTTACAAAAATGATATACCTATTCATAAAAGTCTTAAAAAATTTCCAGATATATCTAAAAGAAACTTATCACTCGAAGACTATATTGATATTGAAGTTAAAGAGTGTGTTTGTATAGATAAAACAGAATCACATTGCACGCTCTTTATATGCGAAGTGCAAAACGTATCTATTGCGCTTTATCGAAAAGCTTGAAGGGAGGTCACGGCATGCGGTTATTAAGATTAAGGAGGAGCCGGACGCGGGCTAGTGCGCTCGTTCGTCTCCGACGGACTCGTTAACATTATCTTCGGGGGTTGTAATGCGGTGCATGCGGTAGCCCATCTCTCGAATCCCAGAGATTGCCCTAACGAATTTCCTGCCCGCGGGAAGCACGATCGTAAATCACTCGTTACCGCGAATCGCTCGTCGTAATATCCCCGGATCTGGGCGTGCGTTTTTAACGAGAGGGTCTGGAGGGTGCGTGTTTTCCATGTCGATGAAAACACGATGGTGGCAACGACGAATGATGATGACGGCGACGACGGCAGTGATAATGGCACTTTGAGATTCTCGTCAAGTAGTTAGTAGTAAAGTAGTATACTGCGCAACGTATTGCGCATTTTGGTTAGTGATAATGAGCAATCAATGCTCTAATGCACTTCTGCAATCGAAATGATATTCTGGATTGCACGTAACTTTCTCAACTTTATACCATTTTAGTCATATTGGCAAACGTTTATTTTATTTTATACTTAATTACACGTTACTTGAAAAAATTAAATAAAATCAAGAAGTTGTATGCAGTGTTTGAAATGTCGAGATCAGTCGAGATATAATTTCGCATGATTTTGTTTAGAAAAGATACAAAAGTTTTCTCAATTTGTAATGGTTTTCAAAATTTGTTTTTATATCAATTTAAATTGGATGCACATAATATTTAGAATACAATATATGTTACATTCGTGAGAGATTAAGTATCTGACTTATGTGCGTGCAGCTCATACTTTTATTATATTTTCTTTTATATTGTTTAAGTCTCTGTTCATTCACACACATCGAAGTTGTCCGTCTGACTCATCGCATATTTTGCGGAAACATGCACATTCGCACGTTGACTCAGCCGACTATGCAATGTTCATTAGTGGCTCGTAAAGGCTCGTAAAAGCATTTGACATTTAACAAGGAATCGATGAAAAGATAACCGATTATAAATGCGTCAGCCGACTGTTTTCTCCACTGTTTTCAACGCTTTCTCTTTTCCTTTATATCTTCCTCTCTCGTTTTCTTGGAATTTCTTGGATTGGAAACCAGTTAAAATAACATGACTAATCTTTCAGTTGCTGGAGTTTCACCATCTTGTCACTTTTGCATCGACATTGTTGAAGAAAATTAGTACCCGGTGCTTTGTGTGATTAAAAAATCGATTAATTGGCTGATCGATTGATTTCGGAATAAAAGTGATTTTTAGATATATAAAGTAATATATTACTACGAATATGTTCTGCTGTGTATCGATATGCTCGTCATAAAAGAAAAAAGTTAAGGAAAGAAAATGACAAATCTTTTTATATATACTCACACTTATATTATTTATTTGAATATTGATATAATATATTTTTATATTAAATATTAATAATATTAATGTAATTAATATTACACGCGGAGAATTAATAAGCAAGACTATTCTTATAAATTCTAGTTTCTAAATATTTTTTAAAAATTACCAGAACTGTCTTGGTTTTAGCTTTGCAAGAAATATGTATATAATATCTTACTAGTGCTATACTCCCTATCTAAAAATGTATTGAGAATTTTTATGGATCAATACTCTATATATCATTATAACTTGCATTGGATGTCGTGGATGGGCGGACATCCAGAGTACCATATTTCTCATTTTCTGAAACGAATTGCCGCGTCCGCGAAGACTGTCTTCTTCTAGACACAAGTTCTCGCTTGATCTTCTCCTCCGTTCCTTCTGCTCCTTTACTGACTGCGTTTATAAATAAAGGGAGAGGCGAGGTAAGTGCGGAGCCGGCAGGTTGTCGTCGGAGTCATTAAGGGTAGTGCTTCGGTTTTCCTTGGAAGCGCGGGTTTCCAAGCGCGCTTGTGTGCGTTGCGTCGACGAAAACGCATGCATGCACGTAGATGTGTGTAGTACGTATACATACGCAAACACGCGCCGGAGAGACACCTCAGCAGAATGAGAGGTCGAGAACTGACTCGCACTAGCGTCGAATTATCAGCTTGTTTTTCATGTGAAACGTTCGTTTCTGCAAGTGCAATTTATTGCGAATTATGTACTTTAAAGAAAATATTTTGATCACAGTGCATTAAACAGTTTTACCGCAAAATGGGGACCATCTTGTAGATAAAAATTGTGGAAAATTATGAGAATTACGCACACATACAGGATTCTTCAAGATAATCGAGTTTTTTTACGATCCATATTCATATCCCAGATTAAATAGAATTTACGGACGCAGTTACGGTTAAAAGATTTTTTAATACAACTTTTTTTCGTCAAACAATATATTTTGATCAAAGGGAGGAAGGAAGGAAGACGAAAGAATTGCTGATGAGTTTTAGTCTGGAATTTTATAGCTCCGAATTAGACAAAAAGTTGGAACGTTGTTTCGTATGACGCGAGATGTTTTCCCTCGGAGGGGAGGGGGTGAATTTTATGAGATGGTCAAAAGACGGGTATATTCCCCATTATCGCAGATAGTAATGCAAACTTGCCTTCTCGGCGCTCCTTGCGGAGTTTTAAACGCGCCATTAAATGAAATATTTCAACGCCGTGAATCATTGATGTCGCCGTTGTATAATCATCGCCGTGCGCTGCCACCAATTACTTTGCCTGTCGTACCCGTTATATCTTTCGAAGGGGGCAGCTAAGATTGTACTTCTCGAATATAGAGCATTTTTTCGAGAAATTGTAACATATTTCTTTATAATTTTAGAAACTATATCAATTTGTGTTTTTTGTGTAAAATTGAAAATGAGAAATCTCAAATGATTTGAGCATATCCGAATCAGTATACCCTTTTACCGCTAATGCGTGCTTTTTCCGTGAACAATTCGTGTCTTTGTCAAGATCTGCGTATGGTAGAAATGAAAAAAGCCGTCTAAAGTCTGACATTGGCGAGTATTTCGCGCGAGAACGTCGACAAAGGTGCTCGTGTAATTTTCGCCGCGCTTTCACGGCTGTAACCGTGATTTTCTAATATTCGGCTGCCACGTAATGAAGACCGGGTTGTTTGCGGGATGTGTATAATACCATGAAAAGAAACGAACGTACAAAAGACCGCGCGATGCAATACGGTGCGACACGTATCTCGAGTTATTACTGATGTTTCCCTTGTCGGTTTCATAGCGTGATGCGAAAGGCTTTTATAAAAATTTGAAATGGCTGAGATTATTAAAGATAATTAAAGCGTCGAAAGGTTAATCAAAATTATGTTTTATACATTTTTTTTGTTACTCAGCCGTTGTGTGAAGAAGCATTTCGAAACATTTTTCTTTCATGTGAATATAATATAGCACTAGAAATATTAAAAATAAAAAAATATGTAAATAATCTTTCTCTCTCTTTTTCTCTTGTACTTTTATATAGATTTTTTTAATTTGAACTACATTATATATATATATATATATATATATATATTTATACAGTAAAAAATCGTGTGTACATAGCGGTCCATAATGTTAAAATTTTCTTGTGTTACCAAGATTTGATTATTATTTTAATGTAAAATTAATATACAACAGCTATGTTATTATTTTATTAACATTTTCATGCGTTACATTTATATCAACCTGATAACTTAACACTTATGTCATTTAGAAATTAAATATTATTTTGAGTTTTTTTAACACAATTACATCTTAAAGTTAATTTAACACAAACAAAAGTTAAAGTAAATTTTCAAATAATCGTAAACTTTGACACACAAAATAATTAAATTTACTAAAATTAAGTGTTTCTATTACACACAATTCAAGTAAAATCTGTAAAATAATTAATATCATGTGTTAATATAACTTGAAAAATAAAGTCAAAAGAATAAATATAAATGTAAAATATAATGTCAATTAATTAACATTTCTAATTTGTCAACAAGTAACACACGATAAATGAGTCATTTTAACTTAAAATTTAGGGTGGACTTTCTGGGACATGTAAAAAATGTTAAAATTACGTATTATTTTTTACTGTGTATATATAGTGAAAACTGTGAGTTTGATATATTATAGTGTTACCTTTATTTTTTTAAGGATTGACGCATTATAGTGATTTGTATCACAAGTAGACAAGTGACATAATCACAATTTGTCATTCTTTGCAAAAATAACGGATATTTAGTAAACGAAGTCCTCTTCTCTTCTTCATCTATTCGGCTTGGAGACGTGGCGATCCAATTTCGTGCAATTCACCACTGTGATCTTTTTATCATTAGCGGACCGTACGTATGGCTCATACTGCGAGAATTGCATAATTTTGCGCAAGTTCCATGCCGCACAAATGGAGTCTCGATGCGACAACCGTAATTCGAGTAGGGGCCGTAGGGGCTTATGCCACCATGAGAATATCGGATAATGAGCAAACAAAGGGTTGAAACTTGTTCTGACAGAGTCAAATGGAGAGAACATTTCAACGAGAATTCTTTGGCATCGGCGCACCAATCTCGTGCGGCGTGACGTAATTACATCAATAAGTTTTAATTGACATTGATAAATTTAATAATTTTATCAATTAACGATCGGTTTCTAGATAAATGCAAAATAAAGATTGAGGTTTGAGACAATAAATACATTCTAGTTTTTCAAACACTCACACCACAAACTTTTTGATTATATTCTTTAAATTATGGATAATAAAATATTGACGAATTAAGTGTAAGAAATGTAAATATATATTTAATGAAATATGAATCTTAAATGACATATTTATCTAGAGGAAAAACTTATATTTTAAACATATTTTAAAAATTATATATACAAAGACATTTAATATTGCAAATTGACAAACCACAATAAATGATTAGATGCTCCGTTATAATTTTTTGTTGCGCAAAATTATCTTGTAATTAAACAAAAACATATTATTAAGTCTTTTTACGACGGCGGCTGGTTATCGCATGTACCTACTAACTAAGGAGATTATTACAACGTCGTGCGTATGTTCGTCCAGGGACGTTAGATTAGCGGCAATCATTTACGACTCCTCCTGCGACATTCAAACCGGCAGAAGCGCGTGTCACAAGGCGCGCGAGAAAGGGTTCGGCTAATAACTTTTTAACTATATTAGCACCGGTAAGCCACTCTTGTCTGCCGCGCTGCACCCTCGTCGCATCAAAAATAGATTACACCGCGCGTTTGCGTCTCGATGTATTCTCTCCGGCCACGGCGGAGCATGCGTCTCCGCATTACCGGTATATTACGCCGGTAATACATAAACGAGCACGACGGCGAAGGAAGTGCAACCGCATTAAAAATGAAAGTTCTTTTCGCGACGGGAAAAGAAGGCCGCCGCCGCACCGCGGCCGCCGCGAAGGAAAAGCTGCGAGCTGTCGCGTGTTGGTCCTACAAAATGCGGACTTATTTATTCAGTCCTCGGAATTTGTATACGTAGTTTCTGGCGGAGTGAGTGGCTGGACTCACAGTTCTGTAACGAAACATTTAACGTCGCTGCATGATTTGCGAGCTTGGTGAAACATTAACTCTTTGAGGTATTTCAATATATTAATGCGATTAAATAGCTTCTTTAATGTCGCATGCGCTAAAATGGTAAAACATTGACTCATTTATTTAGTACTTATTATTTGTGTTCTACATAATGGAAGAACATTTTTACACTATATTAAAATAACAGAAATGTTATAAATTAATTTCTTTTTGTATCAAAATAGGTTTATTACTATTATTTAACAGCTTAAGCGTTAAGCTATTGATTTACTTTTTTGATGACATATTAAATCAATAGAAAAGAACAATGCAAGTATTCGCTTACGGAAAATAATTAAAATGACGATAAAATTTATGTCGTTAAGATGATGGACTTATACTTAGTTAGATAATAGAAAATTGTACTCCAACGATGCTGCGCGTGACCGAAAGAAAGAACAATCTATAATCGCGAGAGAGGGAGCATTCAGAAAAGAGTACGTTTAGCGGGTGGGAGAAATAGAGGAAAGCCGAAGAGTGTTTTCTAGATCCGAAGTTGCTGCCACCGCAAGACAATCTTGCCGCATGCCTCCGCTAATAGACTGCGCACGTCAGCCTTTTTCCCCCGGCTATTTCTTTTTTCCTCCATCCCTCCCGGGCCGTGCGCGATCTTCCTCCACGTCGGATTCGCTGCCAGGACGATGGATAACCCCGGGGCCCTAACAGCCGTTTAATTTGTGTCTGGCTCTACGTTTTTGTGCCGCGGACGGTCCTTCGTCCGAGCACGGAAACAAGACGCCCGTCTGCGCGACGACCCTTCGCCTTGGCTACTTGTTGTAGCCTGTCCGAGTGTTTTAAGTGTTTTTCGAATCTCCCCGTCCAAAGTGAGAGCGTCTGATGGTCTTTCGAGCCGTTGACATGGCACCCGTGACAATAACAAATTGGTTTGGTCTAGTTTAAAGGATGAGAAATTTTAGGCGAGCGAATGGGAGTGTGGTAGTTCAAACGGCGGCAATTCACGTAGTTTGTAATACTATCGTGTAATTCGATATTTATATATATTTATATATAGGTATATAGCACGATATTTATAGTACGATAGTGGATTTCTTTATTTACTCCGAAGTTTAATTTATCTTTTCTCTTGAGCTAACAATTATTGGAATCTTAACTTTGGCACAGACGTTCTTCTTCTCTAACAGATTTCGGATATTTAGTCTCACGCTGTGGATCTTGATCAAAATTACAAAGCAGGTCGACCATCTTACCTCATTATTTACGTAGACAATCGTACATATCTAGCGAGATTCTCAAAATACAAAACGAAAATAAACATTCTATGTGGGACGAAGCGAGAAATCGAGAATAAGGAATTATAAAAAATAAATAAGCGCAATGCGTGTGTAAATTAATTAGATAAACATATTTGACATGTCTAGACAGATTCAAATGTGGATAACGTGTAATAGTAATCTAATATCAATGTCAGTCGTAGTTTGTAATGAACGAAGCAAACAGCTACAAATGCTTGTTCAAAAGAAACGTCTGTTTTTATCAAAGTCGTGGTATATATATGTATATGTTTCTCACCGAATGCGCTTTTCGCATTTAATAATTAAATGCGAGCGCGTTCGCTTGTCTTATACTTTCTGAATTTGCGAACATTAAAGTTCCTTTCTATACTCTAAAGAGTGTGCAAACATTTCTCTACATTGTGAATTATTATCGCGAAGCTCTGATGGTTTTGCATACATCTGCGGAAATTAAACAGTAACTGCGAGAGATGTGTACATATTCGATAAAATAATTTAATTTATTTAAAAATTTCTGCGCGATAAATTCGTTAAATTGGATTATTTATTCAATAATAATATCAATTTTGCTTATGCAAAAATCAAGTTGAATTTAACGATAAAAAAATAGACAATTTAGAGAAGGGTATATTTAAACGTTCTCTTTATATTAAAATTTATTTCCGTATCTTTAGGTTGGGGAAAAATTTTCTGTATTTTTTTTTTAGGGAAGCCGTTCGAGAGTTTAACGTTGAAATTTGTGTTTTAAATGTGCGACATTCTGCGGCACGGCGCAAGCTCACCAATTATTCATCTCCATCGGACGATGGAAAGGCATGTCTCGTCTCCGGCGACACTTCCTAATTTCTAGACAACGGTTGGAAGATCTAATTTCCTAAGCTGTCATTCACGCCACCAGAACTCCGTGCCTTCGTCAGCGGTGCGGACGGTTACGGATCGTTCTAAGGATCCGTTTAAGTCGGAGACGTGTTCCGATACGCTCCGAAAATTTCCTGCGGCAAAACATCCCGGCGGCTGTAAATTTACTTTAATACTTTTAATACGTGATCATGCGTGACGCTGATAACATAATTTTATATTTCTTGAAATGGCACGAGATTTATATCAGTAATTACAATTTTTTGTTGATAAAAGAGTACTTCTTTAATTATTTAGTTTTTTTATATATATATAAGTATTAACGTTGTTTTTAAAAAGAATTTTAAAAAATAAATTTTATTGTAGCAACTTTGTGACGAAACCGTCTTAGAACACATAAAATATAATTATAGTTAATTGCAATCAATTGCTTATAACTTTCGAATGTAAATGAATGAATGATATAATTGAGATGTTAACACTTTAATAGCATTAAGTTTTAAATAAGATACCGATACATTAAATGATTAAATTGTCCTTAAAATGATTTTATTAATAATTACTACGGGAGGACGCGGAGTCGAATTACACCGGTTGACGTCTCCAGTGACTACATCAGTAATAATATGCAAATTCGATACGGATGGTTGAAACGGTTGTCAGAATAAAAGTAATGCAACGGAGCGAAAATGCGCGCGCACGCTCGTGTCGGGGCTTATAAGCTTTAAATTTGTTTTGCGCGCAAGTCCATTTTGCCTCCCTTTCTTTCGACGGTGCGCGAAACGGTTTTGTCATAAGCTCTTAATACCGCATTGCAAATTCACGCGGGATTTTTTCGCGTTGCTGTTGGACTCGGATTTTTTTTTAACCCTCTCCCTGCTTCCCCTCTTCCTTCCCCGCGTTTTGTAGGATTAGGAAAAATTGCGGTCTCAACCCAGTCTCGTGAAACTCGTCAACATATATATCTATTAAGAACAAATATTTATTTTGTCAAGGGAAGAGATCAAGGGGGTGCATAAATACTACCTTGCATCGAAACGTTCAAGTAAAAGCTTGATTCTTTAATGATTTTTTTATTACTATATTTAATCAAACTTTTATTCTCGATAATATTGCTATATTATCTAGAAAACATTGTACTGATTGCTTGATGTAACACTTGATTCATTATTTTGTTATTATATCATAGGCGAAACCGAGTAGATAAATCTTTAAATAATAGATACTATTATATACAATATTAATACAACTTTATAGAGAAATTATCTTTTTCTATTTTTTAATGCTTTTTTAACTCTAATCAAGTTTATTTAACATTTTCTTTAAACTTTAATTTTTCCGATAAATAATAATTTAAGTAATATTATATTAGGTATAAGCATAAGCCAATTTAATAACTATTCTCAATGAATATTTTTGTGCTCTTGAGAAATCACTACAATGCTTTCTCTGCCATATTATTTTCCATCCAGAATATATTTCTTTACGTCGTAAGATCTTTTGCAAAACTATTTGTTTTAAACTAATCGGGAAAATCGAGCGTTTTAAGCGTTATCGCGCGTGCATGATAAATGTTCGTCAATATCGGAAGAATGTAACACATTCAATTGTTATGCGTTACACGGACAAACACTTTGTGGCATTATAGGGTAGATTTGTCGGATCGCGTTTAGATCGATACCGGAAGGCAATCGGAATCAAGGGAAGGAGCGGACAAGGACCAATCGGCGAAACGGATGGTCTAATTTAATCTTGACTATAAGCTCGCGAAGAAAATTGGCCCGCGATCTGAAATGGCCGTCCAAGGAATCGCAGCTACTTTCTTTGCACTAACCAGAAATTTTGTCCCGACTTCGTTAAAAGAAGAACACGCGAAGAACCTCAGCACGGACACGAACCTATTAAAATCGCCGTTTGTAGAATTACTTTTGCTTGTCGTCGATTTTCGCGGAAAAATTCTAGCGTCGCTAGACTTTCGTAATTAACAAATCTCGACAAGCTCGTGAAATTTAATTTAACTGCAAGTATTTCAATTTATTGCATTCCCTGAATTTTGCGAGGTTGCGAGCATTTAGCGAAAGGTAAATTCGATTTGTATATTTATTTAAGGTGATTACGCGATAATTTTTAATTAAATTAATTAAATTTATTAAATCTCTCTTAATTTGCACATTAATTTAATTTATTCAATAATATAATTGTATAATATAAATAAATTGTAGAGACTCACAGAATTATTTCCCACAGCTAACATTACACAGTTTTAGTAGCATTAATTTATCATATAATTTTCTCTTATTCTGCATTTTTATTATACATTTTGCATTTACATACATATAAGCAATAATAGTAATTAATTTTTTATTCCAAATTAATTTATGCATAATTTTATAACAAGCTATACATTAAAAGGCATTACCTTAATTTTTATTATTATTATACATATCTTATTGTCATACCTATACGCAACTTTAACATTTCTCAATTTTAATATTTTCTTTATTACTAATTAATCGTTAACATGTATCCATATAAACACTCTTACGCGAACAAATAGCTATAGCAATGGAAGGTCGAGGAATCTTTAACAAGCGCGATCTAATCCTGCAGTATTACGCGATCGGCACGATCGCAATTAACGAAATGACAAAGTGCGTTCGGTCGACGCGAAGAACCGGCGCGAGCGGGCACGCGAATCCGGAAGAAAATGTATCGATGCAGCAATTTTTTTTACTTATGACATAACGGCGAGTCGTGTAATATTGTAAGTTACAATCGATGTGTTGGAGCTTACGCGAGTAATGCGTACGTATTTGCGATTTGCCGTACACGATCATCAGCCACATACATATTCGCGGTAACCCCTTCGGGTCTTGACTTTTACGTGTCTGGAATTCCTAGGACAGATTCACGCTATACGGACTTCCAGCAGCTGGATATGCATACCGGGTGAATCCGAAAAGCGAAAATCCGTGGAAAATATTTTCTTAAAGTAAAATTTGAGAGTTGCATTGAATCTTTAAATAAAAATTTAATAGCAGTAGAATGACTTATTTAAAAAAATCAATATTATTAAAAAAATTATTGTAAAAAATGATTTTCTCTTAATAATTGTGCAAGATAGCATTGTAATTTTATCTTTATTTCAATTTACTATTGTTTTTTATACATCATGGCTCTTTAAAATAAAAAGATCATATTCTATTATTGAATTATCGACGAGTTCGCACTCATCGCACTAAATCTTGATTACAAATGCGTTTTCTCCGTCCGATTTCTTATAAATCGTCCCGATATCCCGAAAGGACCATCTCGGCGCGTCGTCCTAATGTGGTCGATTGCGACACAAACGCACCGTCGATCGGCTATTAAAGATCGCGAAAGAGCGAAAGGAGGGAGAGTGAGAAGAGCGGCAATCTATTCTAATTTAACACCCGAGTCCGTGGCATTAAATAATCGCCATTGCCTTCGGTGAGACTGGTCCCCCCTTCTCCTCCGTTCAATAATGGACTTTTATTCAACGAGCTTGTACTTAGCGTACGAGACGGGCCTGGGCGGGCCGAGATATTACCGCAGGTAAGTCGGCGGTGTTGTGACAGTAAAGAGCTCGAAATAAATCTTGGTTACAATAATTTCTTTTGCGGCCCGCGGCCCACGACGCGCATAAATCAAATATCATCGTTCCGCGCGAGCGCTCTCGCGCCGCGCTCCTCTTCCTTCTTTCCCATATAGTCGTCCTCGACTCGATGCACTTGTATTCGCCCGGGAATGCCACCCGCACCCTACGTTCGCCAATGCGAACTTCTTTCTTTCATTCTTCCTCTCGTCGCAATACTTTTTAAGAGTACGATCGCTTTATGCGTATTTGACGACTTGCGTGCCGTACACACTTGACGGTTTCGTCGTCGAAAGTTGCTCGAAAAAACATATTTTCAAAGATTCTTGATTATATTATTTATTTAAAGTGTTAATTTAGACTCGGGAATTTCTTATCCAAATTATTATTGATAAAAGACTATTTCACGAAGAGTGAAGTTTCCGGGTAAGCTGTCTCCGACATATTGACGTATGATTAATTTTCATTCGCATAATGGACTTCCGTGGAGGAATATAATAAGATCAATGAAAAATTTAAGATAGTTAAAATTGTTCACGTTTATCGTGCGATTACCGCGAATGGAAGTGCTTTAAAAATTGTAAATTATGAATCATGTCGAAGAGTTTTTCGGCAAATCCGTCGTAGAATTTGGAGATTCGGTAGTTTTACAATATTAACACGCGCGCGTACGCACGAAGCAGTAGCGCAGGAATGGCTAATCTACCTCGTTAATATATGTACTTATAGCGATGATATAATTATTGCATCCGGTTGTACATAATGCAGCGGATATTCGGAGCAACGCCACGAGAAGTTAGGACGATAAAGCCGTTTACAAGCGACGGAATTAGTAGGCTTCGTGTACCGAAGTGCCTAACTATCCTAAACTTCATCCTCCAAGAACATTAAGCGAACTGGTCATCAAGTATGTAAACATGACCTACGTCACGCAAGTAGACACTTGTTTAGCGCAAAATCAATTATTTTAATAAGGTTGGAATTCTTATAATTCTTTATTTTCAACTTAAATTTTATCGTAACTCGAGCGTAGGGGGGAATTTAGAGGTGTATAATTATGTAATTTATATAACTCTCAGGAGTACACGTCTCTGAATACGAGATCGGCAACTCCGAGGTATTCAGCTATCCAATGTCTGAAGCCGGGGTGTAACTAGGGCAAACAAACATAAAAAAAAGAAAAAATCATATAACCTGTAGGATAACAATATTTCCATAAAAACAGATTATTCAAAATATAAAGTAATATATTATTCGTTGTGTGTTTTTTATAGATTTTACTATTTGTTCTTATTAGGTATGTACAGGTCTTTAAAATTCGACACTTTTGTGATCAAAGATTCTTTCTGAATATTTCCGATATAAGAATATTAAGCATGAATTTATCAGGCGGTATTTATTATAATTTTATTCGTGATAATGTTGAAAAATTTACATTCAAATGTGTACCCTTTTAAATAAAATCCTAATTTTTTACGTTTTGAGTGTTTGAATGCACCGGTGATCATGGATTAAATCATGTCCGGAACAATAATTTGCAATCTTTCAAGATGAGGCAGTCTCCTGTTAAATAGCGAGCGGCGATTTAATAATTCTTTGGATGGGAGTAGCCGGCCAGCGACACAATCATGTTGAAAGTAGGTTTCGCCACGCCGGCCCCCGAATTCGATCATGAAATCGCGTTAAAAGGCACTTTAACCGGGCGACTCGATTTTCCGGCACAAATGATGGCACCCCGTGTTCTTCCGCTAACGCCGACGCGCTATTAGCTCAGCTAATTTTCTATTAACTGTACCGGCGAGCTATATATTTGCAAGCCGCAGTCTATCTCAAACCTATATCTGCAACAATCTACGAGATCAGCCTGGAAGAGAGAGAGAGAGAGAGAGAGAGAGAGAGAGAGAGAGAGAGAGAAGGAGGGGAAGGGAAAAAATGGGGACGCGTAAGAGTCTTAATAAATTTGCGTTAGCGTCCACTTTTCTAAGGGTTGCAAAATGTGAAACTTGTTGCAGCGAAATTGGCTGTTTTGTCACTGCGACGAATCGATGAATATGCGTGATGACTTTTTGATAGCATCCTGTTAACTAGTTTTCAAATACATAAGTGTAGTAATAATTAAGCAAAAAAAAATTAAACATATTTAGCAACATAAATACTTTGCTCCAGCTCGATATTTATATAATTGCCGTGCAAAATGCGCGAATCTTCTTTTGAACATTTCTCAATGTAAAATATCAAAGTTTTTCGTATTATAATGTTAATACTTCTCTCGAGATTTACTGAATAATAAGCCCATATATTTAATTCAGAGAATATTTTTGCTCGCGATTTCATTCAGAGTTTGTTGGCGAGAAGCATGTTATCCCGCAGACTATCAAGATAAACTCGGGAAGGTCGAGAACGTTTTGTTTCCCCTGTTGATTTTCCCCTCTTTCCATGGTATGTTATCGCGACGGCAATACGAAGCGACGAGCCAACAAGGGTTAACCTAATTATTTAGCCGGCCGAACTCCTTGGCCGTGGAGAACGAGTGTAACTATTCTGCCAGATAGTACCCACGGGACGTAAACCGTAGGGGATAAGATGCTGAGCGAAATCGTGCTCGTATGCGAAAAGTGTAGAAGAAATAAGATAGAGAGTGTGGGAGAAAAGAGAAAAATAGTTTGCCAATATCAGACAGTATAGATAACTTAAATAAAAAGTTTATTATGTTATTATAGAAAAAGATGTCACACACAAAACGAAGACAAATTATTTTTTCGAATTCCTCCTTGATTTTTGTAATATGATTGAGATGCATTAAAAATGTCTATAATTATTAACAATTTTCTTTGATATAATTATACTATACTGTATTTGTTATAAATATTAGTGCCATCGCAGTTATAGTAAAAAAAGTCTCATTACTGACAAATATTAGTGTTTTTTGAATTTAATAGAAACATTATTTTGTCAGTCTAAAATTGTTCTATAGTCCTTATTACATTTATATAGTATTATTAGATATTTAATAATATCGAAATCGAAAAATTCTGACGTTATATAAGAACAAATTTGAACAAATTTTTAAGAATTTTTATTTTACATGTTCATATTTTGTATATATAGTAATTTTCTAACATTAATGAATGCGTTTTTGCTTGTTTTTGCGTGATGAAAGAATTCTATTTGAAGGATTTTTCTATAATTGCCGATTATTATCTTGCCGTTAATTGATCTCTCGTCACATTGGCCGAGTTGCCAATGGAATTTCCCATGCATGGAGATTTCTCTTCCAGTATATCCATGAAGCCTGCGATATCACGGCGACTGATTATCGTAAATTTCGTGCTGCCTCTTCCGGGAGATCCCCGAGGTTATTACGTCCGGCAGACTCTCCCTCAGGGACATGTCCACCAGGCATTTCTTGGGAACTTTGGATCGATAACGAGCCCTGTGACTGTGCCCGATAAATCGGAGATTCCACCGGGGTAGTGTTGCAATCGTTTAAGACTTTAGAGCTCTAATCGTAAAGTAGCGGTAAACCTGTAAATAAATTGTTAGAATACGAGCGCGATAATAGGATGTAGGAGTATACAAGATCCTTAAATTATTAAGTTTTTATATGCAGCCAGTATCTTACAATCAAGAAATACCTTTAAATATGTATATTCAAACATGAATTATTTTTACTTATAGTGATTTAGGCGCTTAGTTTTGTAGCAAGCTATCTAACGGCGAAAGTTTACTTTGGTCTGCGGAATTATGACACGCTCGTAAAAGCATTAACAAAAATTCCGAGTGAACATTAGAGAGATTCTCGACTCCTGTTAATTCTTCATTCAGATGAGAATTCAATTTCCCATTACCTAGATCGTCACAGACTTTGCCCACGTGCTCTTTTCCCTTACTTTTATTTCCATTCTATCTAATCCCACGCGATTTATTTATGCCCCAAGTTGGATATAGAATTGCGAGCCGGGGCGATTCGAGTTCCCGCTAATTTCTTTCTCACAAGCGGAGACACCTTGCGCAGATCTGCGTTACCTGCTCTTTGCTAAGCCCCCGCTAGACCCCGTCCTTAATGGGCAGCCATACATTATCGTAAATGAGGAAAGTTGGGCGCGGGATAGGGCGGCAACGGAGGGTTGCCCACGCGGCGCCAGCTGCAGGACTGCGCAGCTTCCAACTTCATAACCGCCGGCTTGGGAGATGGCCCAAACTGGTCATACACCCCAAAATTTCCAAAGTGCACACCCTAACGTTCGAAACGCGCGCCTCTTTTCTTCGTCTCTTCTTTCAGTGCCGGGCGCGCCGAACTTTGCTCGTTAAAGCCGCTCGATATCGAACGCGTAAAAAGGATAACGAATGTTTCGGTCGTTAAATCTCCCGCGCGTTGCAGGGATCAACGCGATCTTGTATGTACGCTGTAGGTACATAAAAGTTGTCGACACACTGTTTTGCTGAGGCTTCTATTTTATTTTCTCTCTCTTTCTCTTTTCGTGTTTACATCGGATTATTTGAGAACTTATTGCGGAATTTATAATTATCACATTAATTCTGCTAATATAATAAAGATTTGCATTCTCAATGTATACTCTTGACATTAAAATAAAGGTCCAGACGGTGCATATTCTACGAAATTTACACATTCCGGAAGCACATTTGCCGCCTACAAAGTGCATACTGCGTAAAAAGCGTGTGCAGCTATAGAAGAAAAGAGAACGAGAGAGAAGAGAGATGCTGGAAACGTTCCTCAATGAGGAAGGTGTGGCATCGCGGTGCAAAGTTGCCGGCTTAAAAGAGCGCAAGCGGCGTGGCGTTCCAACGCGCGCTTTATTATAATAAATTGCGCCCGTATGCGCATATTCGTATGATTACACGCGTGCCTGTGTGTACGCGGGCGATATAATAACGGCGGGACTCTGTAATACCCCGCGCTTCTCTAAGCGCTCGTACGAAGAAGGCATGTACTTGCGTATACATGCTCTTCCATCACGATCATCTCCTCCGGATCCCGGTCCCTCCCCGCCCTACTCTTGTCCTCCGTCTTTACGCTGTAAGAAGGATCCGAGATGCGCTCAGCCGCCATATGCTGCATGTCGGGGGAAAGAGAAAGAGAGGGAAAGAGAAGAAGATATGGCCATTAGCTCGCGATTTCTACAAGATCTTATATTGATATACGTCTAATAGATACCGTCCGCTACTGCTTAGCCCGCCGCTTATGCCTGGAAATTACCGGTGGGATCTTTCCCGCTTCATACCCAGTGATCTAAAAGTATGCGCGTATTCTCGGAGCCGTACGGCAAGTTGGAAGGATTTTGGCAAACTTTGTTCTCTGCGGAGCTTCATTTTCTGACGTGATGGAATTGATTTCGTAACTTTGTTTCAACGCTATGCATATATAAATTATTCTTGCGCGCGCGCAAAATAAAATAAATAAATATAATAAATATAATAAATAACCGCGGTTATTTATTATATTTTAGTACGCAGTTATATATATAGATTAATGTAATTCCAAGTCTGCCGTTTCTCATAGAACTTATTGTTAGATATTCATATAGTTCTATAAATGTACGTGAATGATGTACGTGAATGCATATGATTATAGGATTTTAAACGTAGTTACGAATGTTCCCAATGTTACGAATCTCCGTGTATTTGAATCTATATCAGATCGATATTGTCTGATCCAAATGTATGAATGCCTTTTTTATCCCGCAAATACCATTGACTCGCAAACATTGAGATATGATAACGAGGAGGATTCATGACAGCTGTGTACAAATTTTGCCAGGAATATCCGGTCAAGTGAGACCGTTGTAACGGGACACCCATAGAGTGAATACAATGCTCGCGTGTAGCTTCGCCCCAGGCCAGAGCGGAGAACTACCACGTTTCACGATGCCATTACGATTTGCCCGAGCGCTTGTCATGGATATGCTTGTGAGGCTGTTGAAGAAGGTGTTGCTCAATCTGCAATACGCGTAATAACTTATTGTAATAC
Source organism: Temnothorax ravouxi (assembly GCA_030770255.1). Taxonomy (NCBI): domain Eukaryota; kingdom Metazoa; phylum Arthropoda; class Insecta; order Hymenoptera; family Formicidae; genus Temnothorax; species Temnothorax ravouxi. The sequence goes on along the minus strand of JASTWP010001517.1, from coordinate 10,258 downwards.
ACCGATTAACGATTACTTCTGCGAGTTTCTTTCGAACCTTAGTATACAATATTTATAATATCAGTTTTATTAAATATTTGTTTGTTATTTATACTTCTAAAGTTCTTAATTTATAAAGAATTAGAGGAAATTCTTAAAGAAAATATTAAAATATTTGAAGATACATGTATGCGTTTTTGTGGATCTGTAAACTGGTGGATCTGTAAATGTGGTTTAAATTTATATTTAGTAAATTGTATATATAATGTGTGTATTAAGTTCAGTAAAATTCAATGAATTTGGAACATTATAGAAATATATTTGCAACTCCTGCAATTATTTAAATTTGTTTGCGTGAAAGTCACGTGTCAATGTGTTTTCCGTCACGTTTTTCGAATGTGTGATCTGCGGTGTTACAGATTATCGGACGTGCGGATCTCTCCGTAAGGAGAGCCAAAGCTTCTCTTAAATTTTTCCGGATTTCACTGCAAGATACCGTGTTGCTCTTGTTCCCGCGTCTCTCATCGCGCGCGCTTCGCGCCTTTGCCGTGAGTGGAAATCGGTTCCTCTCCGTCTCCGAGTCTAGCAACTTTAATCTCGCACCAAAATCGATGCGCTCTCCGCCGTCGCGTCGTCCCGACAGAACGACGGGTACATTGATTTACCACGTGAGCGACAGGTTTATTACTCCGGCGCGTGTACGAGCGCGCCCGCATGAATAAAACCCGAGTCGTACGACTCGCCGGGATTGATTCGGGGCCCTGGCGCGGCTCTTCTCGCGAAGGTGGAATCGGCCGTCCCGTCGCGGAAACGCGCTCGTATAACTCTGCCCCAGAGATCCCGAGATTGAATTCCTGCGTTTTTCCAACCCCTTTCTTGAGTCGCCCGTAAAATCCATAATGGTAACGTATACGTACACGCCGAGGCTGCAGCTACTGTTTTCGTCTGTTTCTTTCACGATTTTCTCCGCCGCGATAAAAGTGAAATTGACGCTCGAAGATTCGCGACATCGTCGCAGTCGCGATGTTTCTTTTCGGTAGGGAATTGTTTAAATAATATTACGCGAAATATTCGAAATAGTAATTGTATAATGTTGACATTGTTTCTGAAGCCACATTGTTCCCCAGAAAAATTATTTTTTATATTCTTTACGAATATATTTTATTGTTACTGGAAATTGTGAATGAATGGATCGTATTCTATTTTCAGCATTAAATCTTGGGCTTTAAATCTAAAATTGGATTTTCACTAAAGGCAGATTTCGGTATAAATGCAATTTAATTTTCCTTCAACTACATCGATCTTCGTTTAGAATTGAAGGTACCCGCAAGCGTGACATCGCACCTCGCCCAATGTGCGAGTCGCGCGACTCGACGAGGAATAAAACCGCGGGAAACTTCTCGCGTGCGGACGAGCTAGATTAATTTCGGCGGCGAATTTCATATTCGGTGCGTCACGGGCAAACGACTTCTGCCAGTACCGTATCACCATAGTGTTCAAGAGGTGGCCCTGACAGTGACACGCGCGGTCGCGGCGGAAAAGCCGCGCGAAAATCCGCGCTTGATCGCGAGCGCGAGCGTGCACCTGAGGGCGGCAATCACGTCGCCGCAGTTGAAATTGGCATTTCGATTGGGGACGAGACAAAAATTGCGGTCGCTCGAGGATACACGTCGCTGTTGAAACGCGTTCTTCAACGTCGACGTTTCGCTTCAAACGCAGAGATCTCGACGTTTAAGCTGCCGCGACCTATATGTGACTTTCGGCATCGGCGCGTATCAATAGCAGACGGTACTTCGTATTCAAGAGCGCGGACATCGCTGTGACATTGCGTACGACGTCGCGTCGTAGTACGTTTCATACTTGGAAAAACAATAAATTGATCGACGATGAGTTAGGAGAGATTCGTCTTGATTATAAAATCGCATTTGTTTTCGAAACGAGATTATTGCTTAATACATATAATGATGTAAAAAAAAATTGACTAAGAATTTATATTAAAGTCTCTTTTCTTTCTTTTTCTTTACCGTTGTTGTAGCTTCTTCCTATGCTATTTCAGACAATGCAAATTTTTAAATGTGTTCTATATTTTTTTCTTACTTAGGAAATTGCAATATCAGTATGTTTTACGATATAAAGGACGCGCATTTTACCAGCAGTCCCGCGAGACGCGATAACGAAGCGTCTGCTTTCGTCGAGATCCTCTTCGGGGTTCGTTGATCGTTCGACTGCATCGACAATCGCGACTCTGGCATACGAGTATTCGAGGTGAAACGGATCGCCCGGAGGCATTCTATCGGGACCCCGACGTTGACTCGTCGTCATCGTATATCGCCGTTCGTGAACGTCGATTGCCCGCCCGCGCCGGACGCACGTTGATTCGAAGCTCTTTCGGGGCTTTTCATCGCAACACTTTCGTCTAGGGCTCTTTGTGCGGTTTAAGGGGAACCTCGCGCAACCCAAGGCAATTCGCTCCGAAGGTGGTTTCGAATTTCTTCTCCTCTCTCGTCTATGAAGCGCCGCCCGGCTCTCGCCCTCCAACCCAATTCGAAATCCGTTTCCTCCAGGAGAATCGTGGGCGCCGCTCAAAGGCGACCCGACCTTCATCGATTGCCGGGAAAAATTGATCCGGGCTTTTCAACCTTTGAAAGCGAGCGACACCTTGCCGCGATCATCAACTGTATTGGGTAAACTAAAATGTTACTTCTGACACAAGTCTCCGGTCTGCGATATTTAGAACTCGGAAAATAGATGTCGATGATATTAATGTTCATTATGTCGATGAGGAATAAAGTCAAAGTTACGGATTGTAGGATGTAATTTTTATGAGGTCAGATCGGGTTGCTATAAACACTTGAATCTGTAATTAACTAACAGTCTTTTATTGGAACATTTTTATTGGTTGAGAATAACACTAATTTACCAAAGTCGCGACTTTGCGAAATTATTTATTGTCTCGCGTATTTAAATAATAACGATGGTGAAAAAAAACATCTTGAAATACGACTGCGAATGATGTCGAGAACGAGACTTTTTGTACTTTACGAACGAGGAAAGATCAAGCCGGTTAACCAAGCTAACTGTCGGAGACAGGGATATCCCGCAAAATCGTAGCAACTCTTTAACGATCCCTGCGGCGCTTCAATTAATGGGATCGGCAATTATCTGTTATTTAAATGAGACCTTTCAGAAACGATCGTGTTCTATACTCTGATTATAGCACAAAAGCCATGAGACTATAAAAATTTAAGAATCTTTTTACATTAAGTAAATAATGTAGGATAATTGAAACATATTGTCGGATAATTAACACTATAACAATGCAATAATTTTATAAGAATACAATTTATTGGCGTACCAATAAAATTTATTGTTAAATAATTAAAAATTGAGAAATATTTATTCATCATTTTATTTTAATAAAATTATCTAAAAAATTAATAATTAATTTTGTTATGTCTGATAATTATTGTTGTATTTTTCTATTTATATATAACATAAAGTATATTATTATTTGATTCTGTTTCATTCTTTATAAAATATTTAAAAAAAGGTTAGCAGAGTATAAGATATTTAATTACAATATTTTAACCATATTAATTTATTAATTTACAATTATCACATTTATTACATTATTACAATTATTATTATTATTATTATTATTTACAGTTAACAATTTTCTTTATTTAATATTTTACAAATAATTTTTTCCGGTTATTTTATGTTATCTTTTGGAATATTAAACTTTTTGGAACTTATTATTTAGAATTGTTCATGTAGCTTCTAATCTTTTAAAGAAGTAAAAATAGAGCGTCAAGTGTTCCGTGCCATCATCAAAATAGTTATTGGGCGAAACAATGTTGTTTTAATCTATTTTTATTATAAAAGCAATGATATCAGATATTGCAGCTAACTGAGCATGAGTTTATATACATTATAAAATTTAATTCTTTCATCATACTTAAGAATAATAAAATATTTAATGCAAAAGAACTTGTATTGAAAAATTGTGTTTATTATGATATTTAATTCTTTTATTACGCGTATTAAAATAATTATTAACAGAAATACTTCGTCCAAAAAAACTTGGCTATAGACTTCTAAGCGTGTGCGTGTGTAAAGTTTATGTGAATGAAGAACGAATTTGATTTAAATGTGAATGAATAGATATCTGTGCGAAGTAAATTCAAGATAGTTTACTGTACATACATAAAGAGACCACGCTTTCTTTCTTTACATGAAACATTCGCATATTTATTTAGCACAACGCTAAGTTTTTTCTCTGGAAAAATTAAAATTTTCTAGATGAGATTTTGTATATAGCTTGCAATGTGTGTGTGCAATAATTTTTTATTCGAATATACAGTACATACTGATCATTTATTATTTTGAGTTAAAAGATCCAATTTTGTATCAAGAAGTGAAAATTCTCGTCGGCGAAATAACCCTTCTAATCGTCGGACGATGTCGCTCCCTTACAAGGTATCCAAGGATTCTGCACTCCTTTCCCCTTTTTCTCGACAGTCTGTTGCGACTACGTCCGGGTGCAAAGACGGAGAGACGCGGACAGCCTCATTTAAATAACAGATAATTGCTGGTCCTGTTAATTGAAGCGCCGCGGGGATTGCCGGGGCAGAAGAGTTACCCAAGATTTCACGCGCCGCCTTTCCGCCCCCTATCGTTGTTCTCTACCTCTTCTTCCTCTTCCTCATCGCCTGTCGTTGTCGTGTCTTTCGTTGCGCGCTCGAGTTAGTTAATGCGGGGCTTGTTTTACGACGACGAGTGTATATGCTTTTGTCGTCAGCTGTGACGCGTCTCGGCACTCATTACGCCGCCTCGACTTCGCCTCAAAGCATCGTCGTCGTCAACCGTGTTACTATCGAGAAGCCCGCGAATGCAATAACAACGCAGACTGACTTACGCCGTTATTGCATAGGATAGTTCTTTGAGATCTTTTTATTTTCGATTAGCTACGCATTGATTTCCACTTTTTATGATTTTGTATTAGAATATGGAACACTTTCACGTACAACAACAATTTAAATCCTATAATAGTGTAATATATAATTAATAAAAAGAGGTATTATATATTTGTATACATACGTTAATAACTTTCGTATTTGTTCTAATATGAGGAACATAGCACAATTTTATTACATTTTGAGGGATTGTATTTTCTCTGGTTATTCGCAAATGTAAATAAAGTTATTAATAAGGTTATTTGATATTGCAAAATATCTTTATTGCGCAATTTAAGAGTTATATGACAGCAAATGATTAAATTATAACATTTCATAGAAACATAATAGATTCAAAAATATGAATACAACGAAGATAAAATAAAGATAATGATATAACGAACGATGACATACTTTACAAAAATGACTTTCTGCATGTATCACGCGGTATTTAATAATGTGTATATATATTTTACTGTTTTATGCGTGAACAAGATTTGATACAAAAAAATATCGTAATACTAAAAGAGAGATAAAAAAGCGAAATTAAAAACTAGCTCCTCTTTGAAGAAATAACGAAATACATAACAAACCAAAACTATTATTGTATCATTTCTTCTTACTTCTTAGAAGCATTATATACCCTTTCTGACAACATTTTTGTTGGTCGGTTCTAGTAAAGGATATAAACTTTGACTTAGCTTAAATGACAATAAATCGTCAAATTCCTTAATTTTATTATCAGATGAAGTAACGGTAATTTTTCCAGATGTATTAGACAAATTCATTTTCACTGCCATAGCCGTAGGCATCATATGTACCGACAACATACGTTGATTAATGGTATATGTTTTTCTACGTATTAAAAATATTAATAATTTATTATCTATCAAAATCACATTTTTAAAATATTATACGTAATAAAAGAATCATATTTTTCATTTGTTTTTTACCATAAAACCTTTTCTTTTCAAAAATGAGTGGTTACCTCAATGAAATCCAGTAATTTTTCCTGCGTTATCGTCCTTAAGTAATTTACTTCAATATTTATTCGATCGAAATTATATTCTTGGCTTTCAATTTCTTTCCAATATAAAGAGCATTGACTAGTTATCGTATCGGGTGCCTTCAAACGTGATGAAATTAGACCATCGTTGTACTCGTCAAATTGCTTTTTTGGCATAAAAAATATGTGTCTCTGAAATGTTGTTATTGTGATAGTAACGATATTTTAATAGAAACATACTCCAATTACTATATGCCATCACATAATAATTGGAGTGGTATATATTTTTTAATATGATCATAATATTAGAATATTAGAACCGTTTTTTTTAATTTTTTTAATGAGAGAGAGAGAGAGAGAGAGAGAGAGAGAGAGACAGAGAGAGAGACAGCGAGAGACAAAAAGAGAGAGAGAGAGAGAGAGAGAGACCCGTAAGAATTAGAAAAATTAAAAAATCGGTTTCCAGAACATCAGTAACGAAAAAAATACACACTCTATAGCACTCGCCGGAAAATTCTTCCTCTATGAGGAAGCCAAAGCAAATAAATAAATACTAATAATTATGCATCGAATAAAATAAAAGCTTATAAGAACTATAAGTAAACAATGTGCAGATTTCTACTTGCACACTTAAGAACTATGAGGAAGCAATGTGCAAGTTTCTACTTGTACCCTGTTTTTATATAAGATATAGGAACATCATACTACTAATTTCAAAAAATCTCTTTTAATTTCCATTTGTCTGTTAAAAGGATTTATTTTATTGTTATTCATGTTATTTAATGAATTATTGGAATAATGTCAATAAACGAGAATGGTACGTTAGAAATGTTCTTTCAAGATGTCCCAAGAAATTATAAAGTCTTAGCGCGGATGATTTTTTTTCCGGATCTTGCGAATCCGTATTAGGATATCGTATTAATTTAGTCTTACCTAAATCGTTTTTTTTTCCGTTTCCGATGACTTGTCTGGGAGAGTTGATTCCGCCACAATGCAACATTATTGCTGCATGACATTACGTTATCGTACTCAGACATCTGCCCGACTACTTCCTCGCGGGATTTTTGTTACTCCGATTTTAATTTCCCCACATCAAATCACTCAATCGCATTTCTTTTTTTATAATTTGCAGTTGCAAGATATATACATATATTTAGCCAGATTTAGTTTGAAATACATAAATCAAAGTTTGCATTTACACGGAAAGACTGGCGCCCGACAAAACAATGGGCTGCGAAGCACGCATAAACACGTTGCGCGCGCAACGTAAAAGGCTGTGTGCAACCCGACTTCTCCCGCTCAATCTTGCACGTCGATCTGCCGCGCTAACTTTGCACGGCGATTTCCCGTGCAAAATAACCCGATGATTTCTCGTGCTCAGTATAATGTCGCCAACCATATAGAGCCGACGAAAACCGCACCGGGCCATACGCACTCTTCAACAATTCCACAATCGCGTGACGCGGAAAACACCGGGCAATTTGCAGCGGAAAACGCCGTGCTAACGTGACTTGAGAAAACACGTGTCTCGACCTCGACCTCGACCACGACCACGAAAACAGTTGGCAATAGAGACGCGATTTCATTGTACCAAAAAAACACTGACGTTCGATGGTATAGACGCGCCATCCGGTGGTCGCCGCAGCAACGTGTTTATGCATGCTTCGCAGCCCATTGTTTTGTCGGGCGCCAGTCTTTCCGTGTAAATTTTAAAAATGAATCTCATGATTTTAACTGTTTGCTTTGTTTTATTTACCTTTGTTTAATTAATGATAAATTTGAGTTTTGTTATCATATATTTTGTATTATTATCTATGAAAATATAATTTAATTGTTTGAAAGCTGAAGGTGCTTATAGAACTAAGATTGTCGATTTAATAAATCAGATTTGTGTTCTTGGCCTTGTGAGAATTTTGAAATTAAAAGATTTTCTTTGAAGGATTAGAAATAAAGACTTATTTTACTCACGCATATTATTATATTGTCGCAATATTTTATTTATTAATTGGATTTTATTAAGAATGACGTGCTTTGTAACAATTGTTGAGAACATAATAGCTTATATAATTATACATAGCTTATATGCAGCTTATGTATAAAATGCAACATCTTGCCAATATTTTGTTATTTATACAAGGAATTTGATGTTTAAATGCAAAACAGCTGCAAACGCTTTTTTTGTATTTTACAGATTTTTATGTGATTTATTCGAAAGTGTAATATGTATAGTGTTTAGAATACAACAAGATGTTTCGCAGATTGCAATTAAATTCGCTTTGATATCGACACGTTGGCTTCTTCGATAGTCGAGTCCGATACATCACGTTATGTCGTGTTGTAATTAAATTGCGATATACCTATATTTGCAATTGTAATGCAATAATGTGTAACAACAATCAGCACGCTATAACGCCCGACGTATCGCGACGTTGCATTTCCCTTCCAGAATTGATATCGTTCATGTTTGGCCGTTTCACGGCCGGCCCGCACGGTATATATTGCTTCTATTATCATAATCGTGGCTAAGTTGTAAACAAACAAATACGTTATTTAGATCGCATTACAGCGCGCATTTCATTCTGCGCGATTTCAGAAAGCAATTACATTTTCATCATTACATTTAATTACAGTTTCGTTACTTAATTAGATTTGTTTAATGCTGTTTCATTACAAACCCGTTTAATGTTTAATTATGCGCTGTTGGAAATTTTATCATCATTCGTCATTGTTATCTGGATGTTACTGTCAGCCACGTATACAGGATGCCTCGTTTAACTTTGATTTACAATCGGTTTATTTCTCAGCGTAGGATTGATAAAATTGTCAAAAAAAGTTCAGCAAATAAATCTGAAATAAAATGACTGTTTAATTCATTTGAGATATATATTAGTGGAGCACCATGTTTTTGTTGCATGCCATTATATAAACGCTCTCTGAATTTCTGAATTTTATATGTCTCTCTCATTAAGGCTTCCACATCAAACTTCCACCGGGAAAAAATTAACTTTAAATATGTCAAATAACGTGTAACGAAAGTTTCGCGTGTTGAAGCTACAATATTCTGTGTATTCCGCAGCAACTTTGGGTAATAAAATTCTCGTCGCGTGCGTTTACGTAAATACAAATAGCAAGATAAAAAATCCTAGTAAATTCATGAAACAAGAGGGGAGATACGTGTGCGAAATATAAAATATCGTTTTTCGTACGGCATCGCGGCAGATCGATTCCGGCAACCGAGACGGACCAAGAAATATAGCGGCCGGTATTTACGTATATCGGAAGGTTAAACGGCGCGCATCGTCGAGTTTATTTCGCGAGCGAGGAATCGATCTTACGCGCGCGCAATATTCCCTTAAAGGCCGGTTTTCACACGCAATGATTGGTGGCGCCAGGCCGCGCCAGTCGACTAATGCCAATAAAAATGCAAGTGTAAACACTTGATGCAAACTGGCGCTAGTAATGTGGCGTTTACTGGCGGTTATTGGCCAAAGCATATAACCTCAAAATTTGAGGTTATATGCTTGCTGTCATTTACTGTGTGTTTAATAAATGTTAAATATTTTCCATATTATACGCCAATCACTGTGTAAACACTTTTGAGTTTGTCAGTTGGTTCTGGCGCCAATGAATGCCAGTCAGTTGGCGCCACTAATCATTGCGTGTGTAAACCGGCCTTAACTTTCCGAAACAGCCGTCGCGGTTTTCCTTTTTTTTTTGTCTTTCACGAAGAGGACGAACTAGGAAGACGGTTGAAGAAAAAGGATCATGGAGCGGAAGAAGGGAAAAGGGAGGACGGGCAAAGCAAAGTTTTGCAGCAAACTCGCTCTCGTCGACGATTCATGGACTCAGCGCGATCTCATCTTAAAGATTACATCGAGCAGACTATAACGAACCGGCCTTTTCTTCCTCGTTGGGACTGGTTCAATTCCCTGTCTATACCCTTTATGATATCGCTTTTCCTGCCACCCCCGGTCTCTATCCCGTCTATCTGCAGAAAACCAAGGGGAAGAGGAGGGAGAGTTTGAACTGCTCTTTGATGACGATGCGTCGCCAAGTCGCCGCGGTGCAGCTTTATTTTATGGGCATCTCGTGATGTAGATATGATTGAGATTTCTCATCCTCAAATGTCGATAAAGAAAAGGAGTATCAGGGATGAAAAATCTCAACTTCCACTGACTGGTTATTTCAAGGGGCTCAAGTCTCGTGACTCGGTTCGACATAAAGTTCTTTTCTTATGGAAAATGTAAATTTATAAACATGTATCTTTGCGAATCGAAATATTAGTTGTTTATCAATCCAAAGAACATGGAAAAAATTG
>JASTWP010001516.1:0-70061 GCA_030770255.1 Temnothorax ravouxi | reverse complement strand
TTGCAGCGACATATGAGTCAGTTGCCCATTCGTGTAGGCGCGCGTGGTCGTTCATATTTGCATAGGCTTTGGCGCATTATATGTGTGTGATTATAATGTGCCGAATGAAGCCAATGTAGCTGTGAATGACCATGCGCGTCTGCACGAATAGGCAACCCGTCATGCTGACCTGCATATCGGTGCAACAACCGGAACACCGCGGGAGTATCTAGATGCGGTCAAGGCATCGCACCATTTTGTAAAATAACAATTTTTTTACGCGCCAATTATTTTTCAGATTGTCGCTTTATCGCTTAAAACACAGTTTTTGTTGGAACAGTAAACTTTTTTCCCTTAATTTAAATTGATGATCGATTTAATTTTGATGCTAATAGGCATTCTATTTAAATATTGAATATTATAATAATATTAAATATTAAAAATTACTCTAGATTCTAGATGACCATTTATATATATATATATAAAAAAAACACACACACACACACACAAATCGCCCGTTCCCGCGTTAATGTGTGTGTGCTTAATCACGTTTATATTCTACTTTCGGTTAGGCTTCAACGTCCGATTATCACGCTTTTGAGAAGGACTCGACACCTATAAGTAATTGTTTTGCGCGCAACAGCTGTGATCACGTGTTTTATTTGTAATATAGCTCCTAGACGTGTTTGCGTTTGTTTCAGTGGCGATAAAGTTCATCACTGTCGGCGACAGAAAGAAGGTCGCCAGAAGATGTGACAATGGGATACATCATCGAATACCTTCCTGAAAAAGCAACTCACTGTGGTAGAGCAGCATGAGTCCACTCGCACTTGGAGTGATGAAGTTCCCGAACAAAGATACCTTTCACAAACAGGTAATTTCAATACGTTATTTGCTCTTTATAAAATTCATTTCGAGCAGGAAAATTTTATTATTTTTTGTTGTGACAGAGTCTATGTTTTAACTAAGCATTTCTTACATAGTGGAATTGTATTTTGCGATAAATCTCTAGTTAGGTGGTGCTGAAATGCGTTACGCAGCGAATAATTGTTGCTCAATGTTAACAAAATTTTTTTTTACCTTATTATTAGCACAGTAAAATTAAAACTTCTGCGTTTCAGTCATTAGATTAAGAAATTTTTAGTTTAATGTCCAAATATCCATATCGTGATTTAGATAATCTATACACAGAAATAATTTGTTACTTATTGTATAATGCAAGATAAATAGTAATCAATTATATTAATGTCCGTGACGTATTCTGGACGTATAATAGTACCGATAAATAGTATGATGATAAATAGTAGAATAATAATAGGATTATTTGAAGCCCACGATGAACCAGATCACGCGTGCACTGTTTGTCTCATTTTACGAAACAATAGTCATTATTTAATCGTATGGTTTTCATTTATTATCAGTTCGCAGACACTTCTACTTTAGTAGAAGTAATCGCAGAAATTCGTAATCTGTCGTCGAGATAGGTATTAAGTAAATTGGTCCATGTTTATTATTACAGGTCTCTTTTGTATAGCATTGTATATACATGCGTGATGCATACACGTAATAGGTGATAAAAGATAAAATAAGAAACTAGAAAGCTTAATATCGATATATTAATTTTTAAAATCTGATAAAAATTTTCATCAGAATTAAATCACTTTATTACATCAGAATAAAAATCTGTTTTTGAAGTATATTGTATATCTTGATATGTTAAATTAAAGATTTTTTTTAACTTGCGGTTCTTTACAAGAAATGATAAATTATTCGTTAACTATTAGCCGATGTATTGTCGTATCAAGATCGAAGTACAATATGTGCGAATGATCTGTGTTAAAACTTTGATACAAAAAGTATCTTCTTTTTTCTCCCCTCTCTCCCTCTTCCTTTCCCTCTCTCTCTCTCTCTCTCTCTCTCTCTCTCTCTCTCTCTCTCTCTCTCTCTCTCTCTATTCTTAGATTTCGCAAAATACACGCAGAAACAGTGCGTCAAAAACAAATAATATCGCTTTTAATATTGTACCAGTGACGTTACACAGTTTTGCTGACAATTTTCTGCTGAAGATAGTTTTTCATAATTTCTATTAATTAAAGTATTCTTTTTTGTGTTTTCTAGGTCTCTTTCAGTTATTCCAAGAGACCTCTAGACGAATGGAATATTCTGAAGATTGATAAAAAGGACGATCCAAAGAGGTAATACTGTTTTGAATTTTATTTTACTTCTATGCATTTCGAATATCTTTTTCACAACACCTTTCATGGATAGTTCGACTTTCCATGCCTGTAGAGAGGGGCGAAAGTGGCCAATTTCACGTCACGGCGGCATAGCGGGCGGAAAGTAACCACTTTCCTCCCTAGGGAAGAAAATTGATACTTTCCACCCGGCATAGCGGGCGGAAGGTATCTTCTCTAGGGAGGAAAGTAAGCCCTGGCGTGAAATTGGCCACTCTCGCCCCTTTCTAGGCATGGAAGTCGAACGTTCCGTAAAAGTGTTGTGAAAAATATCGTGTGCACCTCGGGTCAAAAGCTTTTTCAGACTCGTGTGATTTGCCGCCCTCGTCTTTGGCTCGGGCGGCAAACTTCACACTCGTCTGAAAAACTCTGCTTTCTCCCCTTGGTGCACAATATACTATTGAAATACGTGAAATCATATTTTGTAGTACATAGAGGATACTGGGGCAAAGATGGCACACTTTTTGCATTTTATTTTATTGTACTTTTCTAAAAGTATACAAACTATAAGTATAATAATGGCAATAATGATGACAGTCTCGCGATGTCATGCGTTGTTTATATAAGAAAACTTATATAAGGAACTTATAGGGGTGGATTCCATCGTGGATGTGTCAGGTTCTCGGTTTTGGATTGGTCGGATTTTTCCTATACACATATGATGTAGATTATAGTTTTGTGATTATTTATTGGTGATGCTCGACGTGGAAATAGCACCGCCTTATCGTATGATTTTGGTTTTCCGCTTATCTATTAAGGCAAGTTAAACGTAAAATCGTACGTCGGTTTTTGACGCAAGATTCCGATTTTACGGTTGCCCATAGCGAGTTTGACGTTAAGTCTTTATCATCCTGTTTTTGAAAGAGCGAGCTATTGTTCCTTCCAGTGACTTATCGCGTTTACTTTTATTAGCTGTTAATAAACGTGGATTTTCAGCTCGAGTCGGAATCTCACGTTTCCAAGATAGCAGAGGTGTCTACACGATTCGGAACAAATAGAAATTTTCCGTTCCTCTGTGTTTATTAGCTAGATATTACAGAAATTTTGACCTTACACCACGCGTCATGGACTCCGTTTTATTAATGGGACAATTAGTCCAGTCAAATTAGATCAAAATATAGCGAATAGAAAAAATAACCGATAAAAAGCTATAAATTGGTGGAGACCTTTATCTCGGCATACTATTGAACATACTAAAAGTCCGGACCTCTATCTGCAGGGCTCGATTTGCCATCTTGAAAAAAAGGTGCTCCAATTCAGTTTTTTCCCTCATATCTCAATCGGTAATCGTTAATCCTATCGTAATGAAGGTTATTATAAAAAATGAAGCTTATTAAATTCTCTATAAAAAAGGTCCAATACATTTTTTTCATATCTTTAATAGTTTTTCTGTAATACACTGTTGAATATATTGATATTTGTATTTTGTCTCACGCTGTCATAAAAATCAGACTCTCGGTGTAGAATTTGTAAGAAAAATATAAATAGACAAAAAATATCAAATGTGTGCGTGATATTTCTCGTACATATGAAAATTTGGCAACTCTTACCATTTAAAATTGTTGTACACGACTAGTACTGGGGGTAGCGTCATCTACAAGATTCTTCTGAGCCGTTTCCTGAGGTTGTGCATCTGCAGGGCTATGATCATCATCTCGATCTTCAACATCGATTACGAAGAAATCGTTCTCGTCAAGCTTCCAATGCTTGACAGCTGAAGCTTCCAATAATTGTACCTCATTATATGATGCGCTGAAGTCCAAGCTAGATAGTAACGTCATTAGATTTTTAGAGCCAAATTTCCGGTATAAAAAAGCAGCAACGCTGATTAAAAGTGGTGACAAGAAAGATCTTGGCCTGGTTGCCAACATAATAGCGTGCGCTATTGAAATGCATGTTTATTCGAGCTGCTGCAATAGGTATTTTCTTCCATTAGCTATAACGTTTTCCAGAAAAATATTGAGAAATTTCGGTATGTAGTCTTTTACATCTGTCAAAAAATCATCGCCTGAAGGATATGCAAACGTGTCGTTGATTTGTGAGCAAATATCTTCCCGAATTATGGCTGTAGCTGTAGTGACTACTCGAAGGCGTTCATCGACTTTCTTGCGTTCTTAAGAAAACTAAAAGAAAAATACGGTGACGAGATTGTTATAGCGACAAATAAGAAGATTACTACTATATGTTTCCAAAACAAAGGATATACAATTTTGCCGAGTTATTGGTAAGAATGAAAGAAAGTCGATGGACGGGAAGAACGCCTTCGAGTAGTCCCTGCAGCTACAGCCATAATTCGGCACCTTACTATCTAGCTTGGGCTTCAGCGCATCATATAATGAGGTACAATTATTGGAAGCTTCAGCTGTCAAGCATTGGAAGCTTGACGAGAACGATTTCTTCGTAATCGATGTTGAAGATCGAGATGATGATCATAGCCCTGCAGATTCACAACCTCAGGAAACGGCTCAGAAGAATCTTGTAGACGACGCTACCCTCAGTACTAGTCGTGTACAACAATTTTAAATGGTAAGAGTTGCCAAATTTTCATATGTACGAGAAATATCACGTACACATTTGATATTTTTTGTCTATTTACATTTTTTCTTACAAATTCTACACCGAGAGTCTGATTTTTATGACAGCGTGAGACAAAATACAAATATCCATATATTCAACAGTGTATTACAGAAAAACTATTAAGGTATGAAAAAAATGTATTATACCTTTTTTATAGAGAATTTAATAAGCTTTATTTTTTATAATAACCTTCATTACGATAGGATCAACGATTACCAAGATATGAGGGAAAAACTGAATTGAAGCACCTTTTTTCAAGATAACGGATCGAGCTCTGCAGATAGAAGTCCGGACTTTTAGTATGTTTAATAGTATGCCGAGATAAAGGTCTCCACCAATTTATAGCTTTTTACCGGTTATTTTTTCTATTTTTGCTAATTTGACTGGACTAAATATTATCCAGATAATATTTCTGTTGCCCATCTGGACCGATTTATTATCAAGAATTTTCTTTGGCGTACGGCGGTGCCGAACTTATTGTGTCGCAGATCTGACAAATAGATGAACTTTGTCCTGTTTAATTTGTCTGTTTGAATTTTGCTATCTGGAAAGTTTCTCATGACCTCTCACGATTTTTCACATTTATATGAAATAAACATCCGAAAAACCAGACATGCCAGTGTCATAGTACGATGGATAATTCGTTAGGTCCACGGTTTATTTTTGTTTCTTATCTGAAAGATAATTTTGTTAGGTTTCCGCGAAAAAAGAAATCATAGAGTTCACAGGACGTAACAATAGAATAGAGATTTACTAATAGAAATTAATATGCTTAATATAAATATTATACGAGTAATTAATAGATATTAATTTAAATAAATGGCGAAGGAAATGGACTCAGTTCAAACATATTATTGCACTTGTAAAAATGGAGCTTGCACTGTTGGGTGCTGTACATAACTCCTGGCGCATGCAAGCTGGGGAGCTAGAATTATTTTTTCGGGAAACACACTTATTAAAACTACACACTGATGTGCATATCATAGGTGGACGCGACATGGCTCAAATCTAGGACACAGTTTTTACATAATTCATAGCATAGTCAAGTACAAAAGTTTCTATATTTATTAATCGAATATTGTATATATTAATTGAAACTTAAAATATTGTAGTTAAGTTAATAACAGGTTTTGTATTCTCGTTAACATATATCTACATTTCTTTTGTTTCAGATTTAAATCTATCCATTGTCCATCTGTTTCTACATGTTCCTTATTACCCGCACAGATGATGAAGATTGCACGACGAATGTGTAACTGAAGACAGTTGGAGAACACTGACCTCTTGTTGTTAGAAATAGAGAAGAAAATGTAAGGTTTTATAAAGAGAACAAAGCAAAATTTATTCCCAATTTCGGAGAAAACGAAAGATCAACGTACGGTAAGAAGCATAATTGCGTTAATAACAATTAAGATATTGTGAAAAAATTATTATTTATTTTTACACATAATAAGGTGTAAAAATGAAGGAAATTAGTAGCTGAATTCCGTTGACTACATTATCGCGCATTTAGGCACAGAATTCATTACATGTCATTATATTGACACAGTGTAATGGCGTACACGAATTGCGAGGCGTTCATCAAAAGAACGTACAACAAGGGTGAAATGAATTACATTTAACCCTAACTCGCCACATTCCGGTCCTGTGAACCGCTAAACGTTTTTTCGGTTTCCTAGTTTTCACATTTTTTTAACAGATTTAGTTTAAACTTAAATTATTTTCTGGATCAAATATTATCATAAACATTTTATTTAGACTCTGTATTTCTAATTCTTACATTAAAAACTTAAAAATATTAATTATAATGAAAATGACAATGCGATAAAGTCGGGCGGTCTCACAGGACCGGAGTGTGGCGAATTAAAAACTTGAAAATAAGTGTGGACTAACTAGGGTTAAAACTGTTTTGCTTGATCATAAAATTCCACGTGATGACTCATTGAAATCTACACGGAACGTTAGTATCTTATTTTTGTCTAAATATCTATACTATAAAACATTATGTATGGTCACAGAATACTGAAACAATTTCTTGATGTTATAAGTAATTTTCTGTCAAATGTTTCGTGAGATTATTCAATCTTGCGTGAAAGATCGACAAACAGCTGGTACAGCCTTAAAATAATTAAAATAATACACATAACTAAGCATTTTTCCCGGTTGGCTTCCTGTCTTTCTGTAAAGCTGGATATACACTTAACGAACGAACAGCGAACGCGAACGTTCGGACATTCGCGTTTGTGTTCCTAGGTTGTTTGTTCTTTTTTTTCGGTTTCAGAATTCGACCAGATTCGGTGTTTTCTGCATGTAACAATTTGGATATTTTTGATTATATCTGTTGAATAATGACAACGAACGTTTGCGTTCGCTGTTCGTTCGGTGTTCGTTCGCTAAGTGTATACCCAGTTTAACAAAGGCATACACCAGTGATAAGTGATAAAAGGAATGTAAACAATAAAGTTAAAAAAATACTTTTTGGTTTCAAATTAAAGATCAGTCCTACATTCAGCCCAAAATGGGTGAAGTTCTTTGGAGTGTCATGTCTTTTTTTTCTTTCGCGCGCGAGGCGCAAGACAGATCAAAATGGAGAACGGGAAGAACGGGGATATTTTTAAGGATAATGCTGCATTCCCACTATACGCGTCGCGCGTCGCGTCGTCTGTCGTTAACCAATCAAAACATCTTATTTTATTACATTATTTGTGACGGGATGTTTAGATTGATTAACGACAGCTAGACGACGCGACGCGCGACGCGTATAGTGGGAACGCAGCATAACGGGTCTCTCGAGCTGATCCCTTGTACTATTCGACATTCGACAGCCGCTAAACGAATGATTGGGCGCTAGACTCGTGATACTCGCGTCCACTAATTTCCAAAATTCGCGAAATCTAGACCGAAAGCAAAACCGCGATAGTCAATTTAGTCGGTCGTGCGAGGGACCGGCCAGCTCGACCTAACAATAGACGGCCCTTACAGAAATTTAATATTGTAAGGGTTGGTTTATAATAGCCGTAACCGTTGATTTAAGCCGTAATCTTTAAGAAATTGACTAATCACAGTCGAATATTCTTCTCACATTCGACTGTAATTGGTCAATTTCTTAAAGATTACGGCTTAAATCAACGGTTACGGCTATTATAAACCAACCCTAAGTGATTATTTGGCTAGTAAATAATTACTTATTTTGAGTATTAAAAGTACTGTTTTTAATGATTTTAATACTCAAAATAAGTAATTAATTACTAGCCAAATATTCACTTACAGTATTAAATTACTATAAGAGAGGCAGGGCAAGAATTCTGCAAGATGACGATCAAGTAACACAAATGGTCAGAATTTTATTAACAATCAGTGACAAGTTTTATTGGAAACATGAAATAGATGTAAAAATAGAAATAAACAGGACATAGAAAAAAACGTGCAATAGAAGTAAAAAAAACATGAGACGATTGTTGAATTTTGTTACCGTCGGGTTGCCGGACTGTTGCTGCTGACAGTTGGCAGATTTCGTTTCTGGCGGGTTGTCGGACTTTTTCGCTGCCGACGATTGTTGAACTTTGTTACCGGCGGGTTGCCGGACTTTTGCTGCCAACGGTTGTTGGCATAGGTTTCGTTACCGGCGGGTTGTCGGACTTTTGCTGCCGACGATCTTTGAACTTTGTTAGTCAACGGGTTGTCGGACTTTGTTACCGGCGGGTCGCCGGACTGTTGCTGCTGACAGTTGTCAGATTTTGTTTCTGGCGGGTTGCCGTACTTTTGCTGTCGACGATTGTCGGACTTCTTGCTGCCGACAATTGTCGAACTTTGTTACCGGCGGGTTGCCGGACTTTTGCTGCCGACAATTGTCGGATTGTAGTAAAAATTACTTTATTTCATATTGTAGAATAAAGTTTATCTCAATATATGTACTATTAATGATGTATAACAGAAAAGGATAAAATCATGAAATGTGACTTTCAAGATATGTGCGCGCGCGCGCGTGTGTGTGTGTGTGTCACTGTTATCCGTGTGTGTCAGCAGGGATAAGGACCCTACGGTTCGTCACTCCCGTAGTATTTATTGACTCCAAACCCTCTCTGTTGTGTGTGTGCGTGTGTGCACACGCGCGTATTTAGTAATGATTATAGCAGATGTTCGAATTGCCTCTCTTCTACCGCTTGACAGTGTGGCAATTTAAAAAACCAATTGTTTGCTTACGTAAAATTATCTTAATCATCTTCATTTTCAAATTTAAAAAGAACTTCATAAATTTTGAACATCGCTATACTTGCTTTTTTCGGAGGTAAGTTTCGCAATTTTTGATTCATTGTTAAACCAAAATAAGTAATTGTTAAACTGATTTTATCCTTCCCTGTTAATTCAGGCGTGGGTAAGAGTGGTTGTTCTAAGATTTGAGGAGGAGAAATAGATTTCATTCTCAATTCTTTTACTGCTTTTGCAATTCTTTCAATTGCATCATCGGCTTTCCGTTTCTTGTTGCCTAAAAAAAAGTTATTGTTATATAAGTCTATTTTACAGAATGCATTTATTTTAATTATTTGTTTATAATTAATTAAAATTTCTCAATATTTTTATAACATATAAAATATACAAACCTTTATCTTTCAAAAAGCTCATTCGCTCCATAAATCGCCATGGCTTGCTCTTTTTTGCGCTTAGCGATCCATTAGACATCGTGGATTGTTTTGCTCGACTGGTCGATTATGTTTTTCCGAATAAATGTATGGATTTTTACCTTTTAGCTAATAGTAGATTTATAGCTCTTATATTTTATAAAATTTATATATATAATATAAATACACACACACACACACGTTTGCAATGCAAATACAAAATTGTAAGCATTTTGTTAAAATTTGCATTAAAAAATTTTTTTATTCACACAAAAATTACAAAAATAATGCCAGATCAAACTTATCTATATATAAAATTTTCATTTGTTTTTTTATATTTTTGAGATAAAATACAGAAAGGAAAAGAATATATTCAGAGGTAATTTTACAAATTTAAATCAATTCTTACGAGCCGAATAATTCGCCGTTATATGGTAAATATAGAATAAATATGAACAATGTTAAATATAGAATATTAAAATTTGAGAATAAATATCTTAGAAAATTATAAGATAATGATCAATAATTTTTAACTTTTAATATATATTAAACATCTTTATGCATTTAAATCTGAAATTAAAATTTCTTAAATAAAGATAATATATTTGTTTAATTTAAAAATCTTAACAGTTTTAATTACTTTTATCGTATAAAAATAATAAACATTTTTCTTTATAAACATTTATATTTTAGATTTAAATAAAAAATCTATTCTTAACGTGTCTTTAAGTATATTTGTTATTTATTAATTGAAAAACTTTATATATATCAAACTCTAAAAGAATTCGCCAATATTATTAATCACTTTTACGAAAATAAACGAAGTTATTGCATACTCACATAATAGCATAATGAAGGAATAATTATTTATTTATTTCAAAAAGAAATTGCATTATGTCGCGAAATATTGCGCGCTGTGATCATCTTGTATGTATTTTTCGGTGAATTCCAATAATAGATGACAATTTTATGATGCTTTTGAATGCGCGTGAGCATTATTCGTGGAAAATCATCGCCTGCGCGAATCTCCCCGCGCCGTAAGGTAAAAGGCCCTATTATGGAACACTTTTGCAGAGGTTATAGATTATTGGTTGATTAACATTATTATAAGGGTTCATATATAAATACTTTGAGTTTTGATCGATAGGCTGGTGTTCAAGAATGAAAATAAACTTTAGAAAATTAAAATTTATTAAAAATTCGAATTATTTTAAATAAAAAACTAAAGCAAGAACCTGTACGTCTGTTGGAACACTATTTTTATAGCTTGTCCCCCCGTTCCATAATCGATGTCCCCTTTTTGGAACGCTCCAATATTTCTCGTTAAGTACTCATTAAGTTTCAACTATTTTTATACATTTAAATGGTTTTGAATATCCGGAAATAGCTTAACTTGTAGTTCTTGGTTCATAGAACAGTTTTTTATAAAATAAACTACTGTTTCATACAGGGTACATGAAATTGGTTATAGCCGACCTAACCTCTAAGGCATGTACCGTTTTATGGAACGCAGCGACGCTCTATCTGTATAAGTAAATATTTTTTGTTAATACTAATTATTACAAAACAATATTGTTGCACATTTTTTTAAAGCAATAATACTTGTAGATATTAATAAAATTTTTATATTTATCAAAGCTCATCATAATTATTTTTTATTTTGATTTATTTAATACTGTTTCATGTGAGGGACATGATTACTCAGGTGTTCCATAATAGGGCCTTTTACCTTATGACTTTACTTTCATGAGGAAGGATAATCGTGTCGATAAACCCAAACATGTTATCGCAACGCAAAAAAGTTTACGAGGCAGGATCGTAATATTTTTCAGAGCAAAACGAGATTAAAGTGATATATTCTTTAGATGAACGAAATATTCGTACTCAGAACATATATGTAGCGATGGTCTCCGAATGGAAGAAATGTTTACACGACTTATACATATATAAAACGAACGAAATAAAGAAGAAATATTTAATTGATTTTTATTGCTTTGTTTCTTTATAAAACTTTATAAACCTTCTTTTTCTAATTAC
Source organism: Temnothorax ravouxi (assembly GCA_030770255.1). Classification (NCBI taxonomy): domain Eukaryota; kingdom Metazoa; phylum Arthropoda; class Insecta; order Hymenoptera; family Formicidae; genus Temnothorax; species Temnothorax ravouxi. The sequence goes on along the minus strand of JASTWP010001516.1, from coordinate 58,615 downwards.
TAGACACTACAGACGCGCGCTTCGCGCGCGCTATTTAGCTTTAACATTATCCTATTACTATTACACTATTAACCCATGATACACACAACTGTCAAAATATACAATGACAGCTGCAAATGAAGTAATAACTCGAAGTAATAACTCGCACACAACGCATCGAGATAACCAATCGGCATCGCGGAAAAGAGGCTTCAATTTTTCGATACAAACGAAATTCACTCAGTTAACACGCCTTTTTTAAAATAGGACTAGACATTACAGACGCGCGCGCTTTGCGCGCGCCATTTAGCTTTAACATTATACTATTACTATTACACTATTAACCCTTATACACACAACTGTCAAAATATAACTTCTTGATACACACAACTGTCAAAATATACGATGACAGCTGCAAATGAAGTAAGCGCAGCGAGAGAACCAATCGGCATCGCGGAAAAGAGGCAACAATAATTTCGATACAAACGCAATTCACACAGTTAACACGGCTTTTTTATAAAGGGACTAGACACCACAGACGCGCGCTTCGCGCGCGCTATTTAGCTTTAACATTATGCTATTACTATTAACTTCTTGATACACACAATACACGCACAACTGTCAAAATATACGATGACAGCTGCAAATGAAGTAAGCGCAGCGAGAGAACCAATCGGCATCGCGGAAAAGAGGCAACAATAATTTCGATACAAACGCAATTTACACAGTTAACACGGCTTTTTTATAAAGGGACTAGACATTACAGACGCGCGCGCTTCGCGCGCGCCATTTAGCTTTAACATTATGCTATTACTATTACACTATGAACCCTTGATACACACAACTGTCAAAATATACAATGACAGCTGCAAATGAAGTAAGCGCAGCAAGAGAACCAATCGGCATCGCGGAAAAGAGGCTTCAATTTAACGTGACAGCGACCAATGACAGCTGCAAATGAAGTAACAACTCGAAGTAATAACTCGCACACAACGCATCGAGATAACCAATCGGCATCGCGGAAAAGAGGCAACAATAATTTCGATACAAACGCAATTCACACAGTTAACACGGCTTTTTTATAAAGGGACTAGACATTACAGACGCGCGCGCTTCGCGCGCGCCATTTAGCTTTAACATTATGCTATTACTATTACACTATGAACCCTTGATACACACAACTGTCAAAATATACAATGACAGCTGCAAATGAAGTAAGCGCAGCAAGAGAACCAATCGGCATCGCGGAAAAGAGGCTTCAATTTAACGTGACAGCGACCAATGACAGCTGCAAATGAAGTAACAACTCGAAGTAATAACTCGCACACAACGCATCGAGATAACCAATCGGCATCGCGGAAAAGAGGCAACAATAATTTCGATACAAACGCAATTCACACAGTTAACACGGCTTTTTTATAAAGGGATTCTTAAGTACATTAAATTTTTATCAAAGTTTTGTTATAGTTTAATGTTTTAACATGTTTTTAATATATAATTCTAGCTTTTAATTAGATTCTCGAACTTTACGTTTATGTTTATTAACTTTTTCGTATCTTATATTTTTCCTCGATGAAAAAGATTCTGCTAATTTAAATCTATCTTCAACCGTTCTCAATTATTTAAAAGATTTTTAAGTATTAAAGTTGATTATCAAAGCTGTACTATTGAAATTTACCAATAATAAACATTTTACCAAAGATCAATACATATTGCAAGTTTACTATATAGTAAAATATCTCGATAAAATCTGCAAAAAAATACATAAAATTTAAAAATAAAATAAAATGTGTTTGAAATTAAATATATAACTGGAAATAAATATCATTATTGTATCAGCCACCAATCGTGGACTTCGTAGATATCATGACATCGATGTCATGAAAATAAATGCCACTAAAGCGCAGCGCAATTTCGCGACACGAAATTATAAACGGATTGTGCGTTCTCGGTGAGAAATAAATTTCCCTGTTATTTAATTTCCCGAATACGAGAGGATAAAAAATAACCATTGTGTGTAACTTGTCACAATACCAGAGATAGCGTATCGCGCCACTATATATCCGGAAACGGAATAAATTTCACGCAATAATTCATTTAGAATTTGCACGGGCATCTTTGACATACTCTTTTTATTCATACGCATTTTTCCGCAAGTCTGCATAAAAATAAAAAATAAAAAAACAAACAATTTGTATTAACTTATAAATGGATGGGAATGGTAGAAGGAAATGAAAACGTCTGTATACTTTAATATTAAAAAATCACTTTACTTTTATCAGTTTTTTTATACTCATTTATTTTTTTTATATTATTTTTTTATATTTTTTTATCATTCTTTTAGATATATTAAATTCTTATTAAAGGCATACAGAGCATTTACTTACATATAATAAAATATAATAAAGAAAGAAAGGAAGAGCATAAAATTACATTCCAACATTGTTATTAAAAATTAATGTAAATTATTGTTTTAAAAGTATTGTCTACAGTATAGCAGTATAATTCCAAAACCAACATTACGTGATTGTGATGTGCCCAGCGAAATTTTTTCAAAACAAGATGAATCGCGAAATAAAACGGTAAAAATTCACTGTAAAAATCACCCTTTGTCAGCTGCAAAATTTGTTAGGAGACTTTTGTACAGCGTAGCTGTCGGGTGCATGATATCCAAAGTAAACAGGATCAACCTTGCGTCAGAGTATAACGGCTATTGTAACACGCGTGTACAGAACACACAAAGCGAAATAGACAGAGGTAACATTGTACGCAATATTAGCGTCGAAACAAAATAGATCAACAAGTGATGAACTAAAAATAAACTAGAGAAAGGTCGATGATACACAGATTGCGTTTCACAGACGGAAATGCTTGCTCGGGGATAACACACGCGACATAAATAAAAATTCTGATGACATTTCAGGAAACGAGAGTGCGAAGTAGCATTGCGTAGCAATAAATTAGTTTCAAAAATCGGCTTTCGCTAATCCGCTTTAGCCTCTCCGCCAGGCGTTCGCAACATTTTTATTGACACGACAGTTTGAATCGACCGCTAATCCACTTTTTGGAAATACCTTGACATGGAACTGATATATATACACGAACTGCGGATACACTACCTAACAGGAACTGTTAAATCGCACCCGCAGTATAATCAATGCAGTTTCAAGGGGATGTATGGTAATGGCAGCTCATACTGGATGTAATCAAGTTACATGTTAATTGCTGGTCGATAATGCCATGTCGATGTAATTTTCAATTAGGGAATGAAATATCAGAGACCGGTATATTTCAACGTACGTTGTACATGGGAAAAAATTATGGATGTTATTAATTTTTCATAATTGACGAAATTTATTCCAAAGTGTTGATTAAACGTGTTAAAATTTAACTTAGCTAATAATTTAATCGATAGCTAATGTAGCTGTCAAACAAATTAAATTTTACAACTTTTTATTTTGTGTAAAATTTTGTCCAGCACCGTTTTTATATACTCTAGCAATAAATACAAGCATGATTGTAAATTTATAAGTTCAGATAGATTTTATTATAAATAAAAAACAAATATTATTTCGTATTAAGTAAAATATAGAAAAGAATTTAAAAATCAAATATGCCTTTAAAATTAATTTTTTTCTTGATTGATCACAATTGTAATATATAATATTTAAAAACCAAAAAAAATGTTTGTCCCTCAAAGAAAAAGAAGTTGTGGCTCGCAAACGATTGTAGGTACTGTCGTCAAAATGGTTCGGGAATTTCATTCAGACTCCGGTCGAGCAAATAACGACGAATCGACCTGTGGACCTTTCTTTTCAACGATGAAGCGCAATATACCGGGGCATTTCTACAAAACGCGTTGCTCAAACACACACGGCCGACACAGAACACTCAATTCCGGAAGAGCGTCGAATAGCTGAGCCGATTTTGAAAGTCGAACGGCCGATCGCGAACGAGGATCGATTCACGTTGAAGCGACGGGGTGGCGAGCAATTAAATTTCCCGAACCCAAAAGTACACAATTCACCGCTTATTTTTTAGAGCATGGTACATCAGTCACCTCATTGGCAAATCTCCAATTTTAATTTCCGTGACAAAACGCAAGCAACGCGCGAATAAGAGCCAGACTAATTATTAAAGAGAAACCGATAACGCTATCATGTAATTAAACGGTGTAGCAGAATGCGGTATAAATCGGTACCACAGTACGCGAATGCGAGAGACAATCACGTATATGTACACAGGAGGCCAATTAATATGTAAAAAATAAACAGATATAAATTTCAAAATGAAAACGCGAATATCTCACTATTGCAATCAATAACGTTTTTCTTCGGTTTTTAATTTTTTAGATAAAATCGCGCAATAAGCAGCTTTCATAAAAATCACGCTCTCATTTTTATCGTTGCTATTTAAATAATCGTCAACTGCACTTTAATGGCATCTTTAAATAATTTCAATTTGTCATCAATGCAATTCAATAGCGATAGCTCCATTTCAATATTCTGCGGGAAGGAAGGATTGGAACAGAGAATATATATGTTCTCGAAGAGGACAAATCAAAGGAAGGTCGAAAATCCTCGCACGCCCGCCCGCGCGCCGTGTGGAAGTTCAACCGGCGTAAAACGAACCGCAAGCTAGCCATTTTATCCATTGTTAGCGCGTCCTGACGCCACTTTGTGCGACCCATCGACAACCCTCCAAGACGGTCCCATTTAACATGAACCTACCACCCGCGCTCTCTCGGCATCGCAGGACTCTGACTGTGGAATATTTTCCGCGAAGGATTACCCGCTATGCTAGTAAATTCACAACTTTGAAATAATAAAGAAATAATAAAGAATTTTATTATTTGTTGCCAGGATCGGTCAAGGAATTTTATCAATAACAGTTATTTATATTTCAATATTTACCTCGAATGTATAGGTACAGATAAAAAATCCTTTTGACAATCGCGTGCGCAAAAAAATTTGATGTTAAATCAAACGCATCGACGTTGTGAGATTTTGTTTGATATTTTTCCAACTCGTGTCGAAGTCAAGCGATCGTGACTGTGATGTATCGCACATATTTACTGTTCAATTTCGAGATGTATCTACTCTCGGCCGGATGGGAAAACTTTTATTTGTTCAATTACATTATCAGTCCTCGGAACGTAAAGGATCCTTCGAATACCGGCGGTTTGCCATAATCGTTTTCTACACAAAAGTACTTCGATCGCCAACTAACGTCAAGAACGCGTCGTTCTTTTCCAACAAAAGCATTAACAGCATTGCACAAATATTTAATAAAACAAAGAAAATATAACGGCTTCTTAAGCATTTTGCCAATGTTTTATCTAGTCATAGTTTTGAAGAAGAAAACTAGCTAAGAACTAATAGTCTTCCACATTATTTGCAAAGTTTATTTTATTCTGAACAAATACAACATAAAGCATATAGATATTTTTTGTCTTTAGTTTAATTTATTTTTTTTTTTTATTGGCAGTTTATATCATATATAAAAAAAGAAACGTACAAAGTAAATACTGCAAGATTTAAAGTATTATACTCTTAGCGACAAATTCTTCCCAATCAAAGAAGTGCATTTAATTATGATAAGTATACTAAATAAGCGTCATAATTCTCTTGTAATTTTTATATAAGAACAAGATTGTATCAAATTATATAAGAAAAAAATTGTATCAAACAAAATAAAATAGCAATTAACAAGAAATTGACTATTATCTGACAAACAAGATGTGTGACAAACAGCGGGCATGTGAAAACGCCATTGATTAATGTGTGTTGTTTGTATTTGCTATATGCTATGCGTGTGTATGTATATGTATGTATGAAACATTTGATTTATTTGATAAACACACAAAATTGAGTCGAAATTTTGTTTTCTCCCGTTTATTGCATCTTAATATTGTATACACGCACAGACAATGAGACCGCATTCAAATACAAATTACACAGTACTCGGACGTAAAACATCGGTCCTTTAAATATAAAATGATATTTCGAAACGTGAAACCGGACTTCGAGAGTTATTTTCATGTCATTTTGCGTCCTATTTCCGCATTAAAAAGGCCTGCCCTTCGTAAAACTTTGCCCAATTCACATTGAGAGCTATTAGAAAAATAAAATCTATAATGCACATTGCATTATATATTTTATTTTCCCAATAGCTCTCAATGGGAATAAACAAACGCAGGCTTTGTCGTCTCGATCGAAGCTGTAAATGTTGGAGCAATTGTTTTATATATATATATATATATATATATATATATATATATATATATATATATGTAATACTATAATAAATTCAAGTATTTAGAATAAATCTGGATATAAAATTTGGTCTTATCATAGAATATAAACAACAAGTTGCTAGTTACATATAATTTTCAAAATATTTAAATTATTCAGATTAGGTCAGCTATATTTGTTACCTGAATTATCCAAATTTCGTAAAACGTTATATATGATTACCGATAAAAACTGAATATCGATAATGTCTGAATATTCCAATATATCCGAAAAGAGCCGTTTCATCTGATTTATTATTGGCTGGTGTGTGTGTGTGTGTGTGTGTGTGTGTGTGTGTGCGTGTGAGAGAGATGTGTGATTGATAATCACTTCCATCTTTAACGAATTGTGAAATATTGATAAATCGTTTGCGCATAGCATCCCCTAACGAGAGTTTTAGGAAGATTGGTGAGACCCGTCATAAAACTTGGGTAATAAGAAATCAATGCTCATCATTAATCAAAATCCCTCTAAGGAAGTGAACAAAGGAGTGCTGATCGTTTTAGTTCACAGGTGATCCCCGTTTCGTCGCAATTTTTCCTACACTAATGTGCCGTTTTGGCCTGTATGCACCACACTCGAGAACGATATATCTCGCCGCTGCTCCGCAACGTGCCGAACGAAAATTCCTAGCGTTACGCCCGCAACGCGAAATTGTACCGCGGCCGCGACATAAAAGTGTAACTCCCATAAGGCAATGCCGGTGCGCGATATAAAATTTCTTCTCGGTAGCAATTCCGCGGTTGCAACGGACCGTATATCCCGCCGGAACGAACACAGTAACGACACACCGTCATTAATCCTCGCACCGGCACGTGCGGCATATCTCCGGTCTACGTGGATCGATTTTTGCACATTTTGCACGCGTAAATATTCTTTATCGCCATTCCGATTGCTTTATTCCAGTGGTCAATCGTTTTTTAATACAATACAGGTCTCAAATGATTGATATTGATTTTAGACTTGTATAAAAATTACACTATCGAAAAAAATGATGCGTAGAGTTATCATAAAAATCTTCTATCTTTGAAAATTATTTTATTTATTATATTTATATGTATAAATATATATTTTGCAAAATGATTGGGTGTAGAGAAATATCCAAGATAAAAATTCGAATATATTTCTATTCGGCTCGCGTATATAGATACATAATATACGTCTCGCTGTTGCACGTACTTATTACTTGGCACGAGACACCACCGTGTCTTTTGATTTTACATAATAAATTATACGTAATAAATAAATGCCATAAGTATAATGTAATAACAGTGATAATTGGATGAGCTTTTCTTAATAAAGAAGACGTTAAAAATCCATTAATATGTTTTAAGAGATGACGCAGTAATACTCTTTTAAATTTAAATTTATTTTAAATATTAATCTTGCTTATATCTTGTTTTCACAAAGATTAATTTAATTATTATCATCCGCTTTTCATTTTCATTATAGATGATCCGAATATTTGGTGAATCTTATGAAACTTTTAAACGACATAAAATCTAATATAAGAGAAAGCTCTCTTAAAGAGAGACAACGAATGAAAACAAGCTTTCCCGAAAGAACAGTACATTCTCATTTTTATGTTTCTCGCTGTTTTGTCTCTGTATGCATAGCTGATATTCTCTTTCTGTACATGTGTAAAAAATTTCGTAATACTTATTTATTAAACCAAAGTTCTTTATTCTATTAGAGATATCTTATTAACGCACGCTGTATAAAAATTTAAATAAATTTACGAATAAAATTTCTTTTATATGAATTACTTACGCGCGCAAACACTGTCAGAATGTTTGTTAGGAGTTATTAACTTTTTTTACTTGTTTTTTAAAGAAATATAATAGTCATTAATTTTTTAAAACTTTATTTTGCACATTTTTTATGCAATATCTTTTTTATACACACGCACACACATCGTAATAAAGGCAAATTAGACCAAAAAAGTGCGTTATCTCGGAACCGGTTAAAACTACTCGGATTTAAACGTTTTTTTTTTTAATGTAGGTATTTAAGAGCACTACAATGTTTATGGGTTAAAATTGACGCTTTAATTTATTAAATAATTATTATCTAAATAAAAATTTATTAAATAAACAATTAGCGTCAATTTTTAACCCATAAACATTGTAGTGTTTTTAATTACCTACATTAAAAAAAAAACGTTTAAATCCGAGTAGTTTTAACCGGTTCCGAGATAAAAACTTAATTTGCCTCCACTATCGTTCTTGTAATGACCATTAACACAAATCTTTTATATATGTAATCAACATTACATATTATAATTGCGTTAACATTACACATCATCGTTACGTGATGATCGAAGCTCTAATCAAACTTCATCAAAGTTCCAAGCGGGATGAGTGACTTCTCATAATGCTCTTTAGGGACTCTCATGACCGTACCGACCATTCTTCGGTTTCTGCTCCTCAGCTTATTCGTACACGCGAAATAACTATATTGTCGTTGTCTGAAAGTCCTTCGAACTTTCACGTCGACAAAGTCCAAGTAAGGGAAACGGAGGAAAGAAATTGGCGAAAAGGGAGCGAAAAATGAAGAGACCAGGATCGAAGGGGTGAACGGGGATAAAAGAACAGAAAGCAAACGTCACACCGAGACCGAATACCGCGCGGCTTCATGATAGGCTTCGAGGCAGTATAACACCGGAAAAACTCAATTTTCTCTATGCGACCTGCAGCTTCTTGTCGCAAACAAAGTTAGCCTTCCACGAAAAAGGCCCTCGCACGCACTCAAGTATATATACATGTACGCAGGTGAACATGCATCTATAGCTCAATATAAGAAAGCACTCTTTACATTAAACATGAGATTGCATGCATTTTGCATTACTCGTGCAAATTTATTTTGTTGCTCAACATAAAAATAAGTAAATGCGACACCTTTCATTATTATGTAAATATGTGTTTCTTTTGCTGTATCTCTTCATCTCCTGAGAAATTCTTATTGCATTTCATAATTTATATAATTCAAAAATACGTCAAAGAAAGCCTTATGCCATATTATGTAATAGAATATGTGTTGAATGATATAATTAAAACATATACAATTGTAAAATTAAAATAGTATGTAAATTTATGGTAAATAATAATATTTATGTCAAAAGAGTAACGTGATTTATGTTAAAGTCTTCGCTATTCTGAAGAAGCGGATACTGATTAGCGCGGCGGTCATATCGATGCTGGAACAAATCGCCGGACCGGCATATAGCGATTGGAACATGTCATCGTGTACGTGCACCAGTATCATAAATCCTGCCTGAGAGGCGAACGACCGACAATGAGAACGTATATACGAGCTCGCGAAAGATATTCGTCGATCAAGCCTCGAGAATAGCTCGAAACTCGACGCAATTCCGTGTTAACATGGATCTATGAATCGATTAATGATAGTGCGAGCGAAAATTCTGTGGATTTATGATTACCGTATAGCACGTGATTATGACCAACGATAATGCGTATATACGCGAATTACGGGAATATTTTTCACACAAGATATTTGATCACTCGAAATATAACTTTACATATATTCTAGCATTTTATTTTATCATATAAAAATTTAAATCTTGAAGATACAATTAAGTTGAAACAAAATATAATTTTAGGGATAAAAAATAACGCTTTCTTGAAAATGTGATATTGCTATATTTCATAACAATAATTATCTAAGAGAATTATTCAAGCATTAATATTTATCTATAGATTTTTTTATAGTCTTTTAACATTATATTCTTATAATGCTTGGTATATTGGCAATTTTTATAATTGAGACTTTTTTATTTGCATAAGACTAATTGATCATTAAAGTCTTATTATCTACATTGTTCAAAGTTGAACAAACCAATTATCATGTAAATAATTTTTAACGTTGTATAATATAATGTAATCATGATTTGATTTAAATTTTTGCAAGGATATAATAATGCAATCCCGAAGAGTATACTTCCAAAGTTTAACAAGAGCACTTTACACAAATATCCTATGCAATAATGATCTTGTTAAGGGCTGATTCTAAAGTTCGTGCTTATTGTTCTTCGGGGAATTTAATTCCCAAAACAGAGAAGAGAATATCTCTTCATTTATCTAACCAATTACACATCTTGTTATTTAATGGAGATTAGATGTTATAATTAAATTAAATTGGATTAATTGAGGAACACAGTAATTGTCAATAATGTATTATATTAAATTGATTTATGCAATTATAATTATCATAAATCATTAAAAAGTGATAATCATTTATCTTTATCAATGAAAAGCAATTGCATTATACCTGTGGATAAATTATCCAAGTCTTAATTATAGTTTCTCCGTCATACGGTAATTATTTAAAATTAAAGTATTCACTGAAAAAGATTTAAATAATTCATTGGCCTGGCGCAAACGCATATTAAATAATAGAGTTAATGAAACATATTACCTACAATGTAAGTTAATTCTATACAACATTAACACAATTGTTTATCAATAAATTGAACAAAATGTTGTTAATTTTCCTTATTTATATTTGCTTTTAGTCTAATTTGTCTATCAGTTTATTTATTAAAGATTTTTTTGCAATATGTGACTAACACAATTTCGTTCGACTATACGCGCGCGTATGCGCGTGATATCTTTGACTATATCTATCGACCATCGAGACGATATGCGGCAAGCACTCTATCAATGGACGCCACTAATTTTTCGATTCTCGCTCGATCAATTCCGTCATCCTCGTTCGTCCTCGTTCTTATCGATTCCGGCCGGCGAATACCGCGCTCGGATTATCCGGTCGAACAGCGAGTCAGACACATCATCGACGACCATGCTTTGTCTTCGGCCGCAGAGTCGTTGATTCCCCCGGTGGGAATCAGGAGACCGCTGTCGTTCCTCGGGGAAATAGAAATCGAGTATGAAAGTACGAGAGGAATGCAGAAGGGATAAGGAGGATAAGAACGCCAGCTTCAAGACTTACGAAGGGAAAAATGAAAAAAGAGGGTTTCAGACTTATGAAAGATGAAAGGATTATAAGAGGTGAGAGAAAGAGATGGATATAGTTACAAAAAAGAGAGAGACGAAGAAAATAATAATAATATAAGAGGATATAAAAAATAAATATCTACATATTCGAGCTTATTTATTACATTTTAAAACAAGATTATTTTGAAATAATTTTATAAAGATGTATAGCATAACAGAACATTAGGAATGTCTGATATAAATTATAGAAAGTTACAAAACTGTTAAAGAATTAAATTCTATTACTAATAGAGAATTAAAGATTCTATGTTGTATGTATATGTATATACATAGATATATACATATAATTAGATTTTATATAATAATTATATTTTATTAAAATAAAAGTAGTACTTTTATATAAAAAAAATAGGTACGGAAATATATTCAAATAAGAAATAATAAATAAATAAATATTTTCATTAGTTCATAATTAACAGACGAAAAAATAAACCTTGAAATTTTGATCCACTTTTAAAAAAGGCGTGTTAACTGAGTGAATTGCGTTTGTATCGAAATTATTGTTGCCTCTTTTCCGCGATGCCGATTGGTTCTCTTGCTGCGCTTACTTCATTTGCAGCTGTCAATGCTGTTATTGTATATTTTGACAGTTGTGTGTATCAAGGGTTAATAGTGTAATAGTAATAGCATAATGTTAAAGCTAAATGGCGCGCGCGAAGCGCGCGCGTCTGTAATGTCTAGTGTTGATTAAATATTAGGTACCTAACATGTAAATGAAAAGTAGCAAAAGCGGAATAGGCAAAAGTAATAATTTTTATAAAAATTAAAAGTAAACGATAAAAAGAATTCAAACAAAATGAAAAACCTACAATAAGACGATGAATGAAGACGAGGAGAGAAAAGGAGTGAGAGTCAGAAAGATGGACAGTGTAAAAGAGATGTCATAGCAGCTTCATTGAAAACGCGAGAAAACATTTGGTGCAATTATACCCCTCCATGATCTTTCTCTCCATGTTATCACTCACAACTGAACTTCTTTTTCTCCTCGCGGTCACAGATGTTCCTCACTTTTTAATCTGCTTCGCAAACATTTGCGCGTATACCAGCTCGCCGTCACACGTACGCACTTTCTTAAGCACCCTCGTGAATGAGATAGAAGTGAAAGAAGCGTGAAAAGGGCGTGAAAACATAAAAGCAATCAAGGTCACGTCGGGCCACGTGAAGGTAAAACGCTAAGTATTATGCCTGCGGTGAAATTTTTGAAAAGATATTATGCAAGATTAATCTTGACATTATGAAAAGTGATTTTTGTTTAAATTGAATAATTCTATCTTTATAAAAAGAACCATGTTTTTTTTCATTAAGTCAAAGAATCTCCGCTCGTCAGAAGCAAAAGCTAATCCAATATTCCGGCCTGTATTACGAGCGATTTTTAGATGTTATTAAAGAAATTTAAAATATAATCGTGAGAATCAATTTAATCATTACTGCCAACGTTTCGACCTACTTGGTCATCTTCAGGGCAGATGTTGTTACATTAAATAAAAATAAACATAAAGTCCATTAGAGCTTACATAAGAGACAAAATGAAGTTAATGCTTAATCTATTACGCATTATAAGGCCAGCGTGTATTAACGTTATAATGATTAAATTGATTCTCTTCTTTGATTTATTGTTAATACACGCTGGCCTTATAATCTCTCTTACTGCACATTATAAATATATAAAATTATATATATATATATACATATATACAGAGTGAATCACTAAATGTGTTGTAAGCTAGTATTTTTGAAATTAAAAAGATATGTCAAATTCTTTTTTTCCCGCGACTGTTTAGTATCGAAGTGGGCGAAAAAAATTAACTTCATCACACAATGTCCGCTCTCTGTATATGTAATAGCGCAACATACATACTTTATAAATAGAATATCATACTAGACGCTGCTTAAAGATAGAGTAAGTTTCTCCTTCTCTGGAAAACTCCGTAATCTAGGGCGATATTTCTGGATCGCAATTGTTTCAACGGCGACGCGTTAAATATTTATCGATTCCTGTAGAAGTCCTTGTATATTTATTGGAAGAAAATCCGAAACGGCGCGCGCCAGGAGATGAATTGGCCGTATTATAGAAATCTATAGAAGGTGGAAATAAGGAGATTTTATATCTACCGTAATGTCGCTTAAATTTCATCAATGAAATATAAGAAGCGTCTTAAGCTCGTATACGGCCGAAATTCTTCACCTGTTTTAATCTCACGCGTGCATATTATCTATAACGTCAGATGTGACTGGCGTGTGACTAGCGTGACTTCTTTTGCGATAAATTTTGACGAATCATTGCATGTCTACATTAAAAAAGCGCTACAGTAATGCAATCAGATCTTCGTGTAACCGCATAGAATTCAATATTGGACCCTTCCCATCACTATTTAATCATTTCTCTGTCAGAAGAAAACGAATACTGATAAACAATTTTCAAATTCAATATTTTATCATTTCATTAAAGATGCGGAATTTTTATATTACACATGAAACTTCAGCAATTTCAAAAAGGTACCTTCGACATCAAATTTCAGAACAGGAGGAATGAGATATATTTCAATGACAAAGTTGTTTCCACAATTCCCATCAGCAAAGGGAAAATTCTGATAGAAAGAGAAAACGAAATTGAATCGCGCGAAAGCGAAATGGACCAAAATTACGTGTGGATGTCAAGATTGTCTCTTAACCGAATTACGACAAATCAATGTTGGCCAGTGGTCGAAGTTCTCGAGCTTCTAAATATAATTCTGCTGCCTCTGAAAGATACAGCTCTTACTGACCCCTTTTCACAGGTCGTGAGAACGCAATCCTCAGAGATCATCGCACTCACGCGTTTTTTATTGGTGCTCCCACGTGTCATTCCGTCCGTCATTCTTCCCGGACACGTTCATGATTACGAGCGAACCGTCTCACGAAGAGCTTCTTTTTCTTTTTCTCAGCGAGGCTCTCTGTGCGGGGCGAAGAGCCCTTGGAGATTTACCGCTTCCTTTTGCCGTCTTGTCGCATTTGTCACGAGCAGAAAGGAAGGATGGTGAGCAATAGGGTGCGGTATATTCGTCGGTTACGAGTGAGCGATACGACAATGGAGCTGCATTTAGAACAGTAGTGCCAAATAGATTTCTTTTTCTACTTGAGCAACGATAAGGTACGTCGCTCGATTAGTTACTTATAGTTGGGAGAATTCGTCACTAATATGCAGACAATACCGAATGAAATGGACATAGAAGACAAATTAGATATTTTTTTTTAATTAGATTTTAAATTAGAAACAGTCTCACTCTGATTCACGCGTTTATCTTATAAATGTTTAATTGGCGCATAAGAGGAAAGTTTCCACCTTGAATCATTGTAGCTGCTCGGTTTTTATTGGCTCAAAGACGTCGAGTGCTCGTCACTCGTTCAAACACCATCTTCGTAATTGCGAGCACGTTCGATCAAGTGTTCTTGATCCTACCTAAAATACCTCTAGGAAACTACCTCGCTTCTAAGGCAAATCCATTCGGTTATCTCGAGGAATTTGAAATTTTCCGAGATAACTTACGTATAACGTCCTTTATCGAAACTATTTCTCTCTCCACGTCCCTCGATATCGAGAGCCCGCGCCATTTTTAGGATTCCCTATTCATGCATGACTTCAATTGACGTTCGTTAAATCCACCTATCGATCAAGCCGTTGAATTTCGATGAATGCACACGATGCGTCCGAAATTGTCCCGCTGCACGGTGAAAATTATTCGAGTTACGTCATTCTGTTTGACCCAAAACGCGCCTGCACTACTTGCTCTTCGGAAAAATGTTTGAAAGTTTGTATTTACTATAACTGTAATCGTTTTTATTGAAAGATTTTTATTAAAGTAAGAAATAGTTATTTACAAGCATACCTTTTCAGAAAAGTATTATTATATAATGCCATACGCATTATATATGTATTATATAAGACAATTTTTAAAACAATTTACATCTTTCTCTATATTTTAAATGCAATTGCAACTTTTTTTATGACAACTTTTTAAATAATAAGATATTTAATTATAATTGTATTACAATTTTCGTATAATTTTATAAAACTTTTGTACATATTTCATAAAATGTTTTTATGTCTTTTTATAATTCTTATTATTTAATATCAAGTAGAATGTTTTTTATCTAGAATTACAAATAACTTTTTTGAAATTTAATTTAATTTTGGTTGAATATTCAAATACGCATTAATTATAAAACATTTTTTTTTACAGTATCACAATCTGTAACAAATATGTCTACACACATACACACACACACACACGCGCGCGCATAAAATATCCTACAATTTTGTTATTACTAATTAGATTATAAAAGAAATTTGCATACATATAAAGTAACGTAAAATCTTTTCTCTTTTATCTTATAAGTGTATATGCTAACTAACTACATGAATCTTCCTCGTTTATCGTCTTTTTTATGACGCGGTTGAAAATCTGCTTGCACTAGAAACCTCTTTGACCCAATTCCAAGTCAAAAGTTCGATTTACTCGAAATCTGAGTGACTATAAAAAAGAATAAGACTAACAGAATCAAGTAAAACAAACTTTTTCACAGAATCATTGCATATAAGAACACTCGCTATCTGACAAGTATTGCGTTTAGGTTTATTTGGCACATTAAAAAAGTAAAATATTTTATTACAAATTATTTAATATTTTTATATATATTCAATAAAAACAGAAAAGAAATGCGTGTGTGTGTTTAAAAAATCTGGAATTTTTTATAAATAATTTGGAAATTGTACATACAGTTGGATCCTTTTACACAAATAAAAATGAATAGTATTTTTATGCTCATTGACTAAGATACTGATATATGCATTATTATATCTAGTTTCAAATTTAATTTCTAATTGATTATAATTTTTGACAAAACGAGCATTTACGCACTGTTCTAAAAATACGAAAAAATAAAAATAAAGTTAAAATAAATAAGTTTTCTTTCTAGAAGTTTTATTTTAATAAAAATCTACAAAATAATGAATAATATATAAATAATATATAAAATCCTGCATTTTTTATTTCAGCTTTTACTTATTCATTCATTTTAAAATGTACGTATCGACACGCTTTTCGGTCTATTCGACACATATGTACCGTTGGGACGAGCAGAAAGGATTTTCAATAATAACTGAATTTATGGCCGGACGAAAAAGATCCCGTTTATAAGGAGCTTTTAGCATTAGAGCACATATGACTCCACGGGCGAGCTGTCTTCTTTTCTTTTTTCTCTCTTCTTCTTTATTTTCTCTCTCATTCTCACTTCACCTCGGCGATGTTTTTATGCGTTCCTGCATGCCCATCTGAAAATGCATATGCAACGCTTTATGACCGACGGGCATGGTGGAAATGTCAGCGAAAGACAGATATCTTGTCCATGAGAAAATATGGCCATGAGACAGATGAAGATTTCAGATACGACGGGAAAAAAACGTCAAGTTCGGCAATGTATGTACATGTATAGTAATGTACAATACCAATATCCATAATATCAATATGCAAAAAAAATATTCAGTTTCATATTGTATATAAAAAGATCAATGTAGACGCACAATGACTCCGAATTATTTATGAAGTATCCTAGAATTTAATTTAAATCCATCTTTAATAAATAACAAACTCATCGAAAAATGCGGAATTGAATCTTAGAAAAGTTTCATCATTTGTCGTTAACTTCTTAAATTTGATTTGATATTCAATTTCATTATTACATCAATTTACTTGACGATTATGTATTCTTTTATATAAATGACACATTGTTTGTATGTATTAATTGTTTTAAGGAAACAATTACTTTCTACTGTCACAATTATCTAAAAGTTTTAATAAGTAGCGTCGATAATTTTTCATTTCAAAATTATTTAACAATTATATACGGCGGTCTGGAGAACTATTCTGAAGAACGATTTTTATTGTATGTGTACACGCGCAAGTGGTCTCTCCTCGGAAAGTCCAGCCACATAAATTATCAGCAGTGCGTATAATCTGTTTACAGCACGCGACTCGTTGCCAGTAACGACGGGCATTTTTAAAGCGTCTTCGGACGATCTTTTATCTTTCGCTGTTGTTCGTGCTTTCTGCGCTTCGAGCAAACAGATAATTTATTATCCTAGAACAAAACTCGGATAAGAAGAAATGTTCAAATAAAAAATACATTTTTATTTTTCTTATTTACGTTTAGTATCTAAATCAGTCAATAAAATCATTCGCATCTTTGAAGGATTATGAAACAAAATAAATAAAATACCGTTTGTTCAGTTATTCTTTTTTTAAACCTAGGATATTATATTTTTTCACTATCAGCCATTCAACACCATCCGTGATATTTAAGCGAATTAATAAATGGAAAAATACAAGCCATAGAAAGCCATAGTGATAAAACTGTTAATAAAATTTAATCTATATATTTATTTCCAATAGTCTTTATATACGGTTGCAAAAGTAATGCATTTGATTTAATATTATATACATCATTTAGAGAGAGAAAATATATAACGTAATAAAGAAAAATATATATACGATTTAATATGAGAATTGATATCCTACGCGCGAAAGCAATTCTTCGTAATAACCAATAAAACGCCATTCTCCAGTTTAAAATTGATTTACCTGAAAATTCCTAAAAAATTCCTGGAAAGCTATCGTGTGAAAAAGTTCGGATGCCTCTTCAGGCGACAAAAGATAGACGTGACGATCGGCGTTCAGCCGATTTAGAGGATTGCGTTCCCCGAAATCTCGGGCAGGGGCGAGGGCAGGGGTGTGAGGGAAGACAAGAATTGTATAGTAGTCCGCGATTCATTGCACCGGCAGACGTAGGGCGCGTTGTTTACGTCACCCAACACCCTAACGGATTTATCACCCCGCGAACGGTCGTAAACAGCCCATCAGCTTCTTGCTTCTTCGCGCGTAGATATCCGGCGTGCGCGGCGCGGCGCAGCGCGCGGTTTTATCGCCGCAAGCCGACGCGACAAACCGCCGCTTTCTCGTGCCAATTACGTCGTCGGAGGGAGACTTTGATCCCGTTTTGCCACACGTTATCGTGTATAGCAACGAAGTATTAACGAGAATGTAGATTTATGACGGTGCAAAAACGGCCGTAAAACGGCCTGTTGTTAATATCGATTTTTAATAGCCGCCGCGTATCCCGTTGGCAAAATTGCAAAGTTGACCAAACCCGTGTCGCAGTTGCTGGCGACAACGATGCAAACTTTTTGCAAGCGTTTTTTTTTTCAACAAGTGACAAATAAGTATGCAAGCAATGTAAAATTATTTTTAACGCACTTATTTAGCAAGTATATGTAACAAATTATACCTTATGTAATTATATGATTAATGTTACACAATATAAGGAACATTATGCATAAAGCCATCAGTTAAATTTAAATGCGATAAACTACAACGCTTTATCAGCAAGATTTAATGAGCATAATTGCAATAAAAAGATATCTAAATGATTCTACAGTATTCCCCAATAATAAAATTCATAATTATTAATTTATGTTAAATTATCATGAACATATTTTAAGAAATTATATATAAATTTGCAAAATGTATTTATATAACTATTTTAAAAAAAAACGAAACTAATCCAACGAAACGAATCTAGGATAACCAGCATGTGACATTACGTTATAATACGTTAATTATTATAAAACACATGTATTTAATTAATTCTGCCACGTTTTGTCATAACAACTTTTTCTTGCTGTGCAAAAAAGACAAATAAATTATGAAAGCAAAAATCTCGCCGTCAAGTTCCACTATTTCTAATAACTGAAATGAAAACAAGAATTGAAAACAGTCCAAACTTTAGACTCTCTCCGAACACATAAACATAATTAATTCTTACGCAAGATAAATAACTTTTCATCATGACAATACCTTCTAATTAGCTCCAGCTTCTAATTAGACACGCTTCATATGCTGCCTGCAGCAAAAGCCTACATAAAGTGTTACGAAGTTTTGTTCGCGACGTTCGTATTTGTTCGGCTGTGCTTAACTTCGCGCGGGCGCATTTGCCCACACGGCGTTCAGCACGGTCGATTATCGATCATCATCGGCAGGCGGGTGGGTATAGATTAATTTCAAACTCGAATCAATTATACCTACCTACGGTAGTGGCGGCGGCGGCGGCCGGCGACGGCGGCCGGCCGACCGTACGGGCGCGGGCGGTACGCCGAATCTAATTAGTAATGCCGATTTAGCAAACCCTAATTGCGCGCCAACATATCACCCACAATTTATGCGACGGCCGCGTTATGAATCACCGCGCCACGGAGCGGCGACCGTGTTTTCAGTGTGCCCTCGTGTATATATACCCGCGCGAGCGATTTGATATTAATTTCCATACTTATTATGCGATCGTTGCCCGTGTAACGTTCACCGGCGACGGCCGGCGCGGCCCGCGAGTAAATCCGCTGCCATAACTGCGGATGGAATCTCCCCTCGACGTTGAGAGGTCATCTCTCTCTCTCTCTCCTCCACGACGCGTAATTAATGCCGCAAAGTTATTAAACCGTGGGACGTACGTGATACTTTTTTAGCGTAAACAGTCGCGCGAAACACGCCCCGCATAAATCTTATGTCATTATTAGTTGGTTTTGTATTAAGTTATAATTTAACAGACTTACACGCGATTTTATCAATATACCTGTATTACATGTTTCACAGAGGTCTTCTAATAATATTTTCTTTTATAATTATACGTATAACAGATTATTTATTACTTATGAAATAATTAATTAACTTTTTAAATATAAATTATTATTATATTATGATATTATTACAAAATTTATTATACAAATATTGGATAATATAATTTATCGTGTTTGACATGTATAAATAATTTAAAAACGAAAAAGATATAATACTAAATTGTCAAAATGTGTCAAATCACTCGGAACGCGAGTATCAATATTACTGAATTTTCGCAAATTAAAAATATCATGCACGTTTCTCGCTTGTGACATTTGAAGAAGATCACGCGTGTTATCGCGACGTGCCACGCGTAGTCATAAAATCGCAGCATGCTGTATTTATGCACATTGCGCTGAATATTTAAACGATTGATTGAATGTAGGAGTATCGCAAGTGTATCAAGTTTGGTCTTTCGCTGCACCTGGGTGATCAATACGGGCACTGTGCTAATGTTGGTGACGTTGCTAATAAACACCGCACGCAAATCGCTCGAGCCCACGATGATTATTAATTATTGTTTGAGCGTTAATTATGCGACGCCGCCACTTTTGGATGGATCCGCTCGTGCTTCAGATAATTAATGAAATTAGTATCGGAAATACCCGTTATTAATTGTTTACATTGTGTTGATTAAACCTAAACTTGACATTGTATATTTCATGAAATTATACATTTATGGTGCATCTTTTATTGTTAAAAATTATATTGCGTTTAATTTACAATTAAAATTATTATCATAATTATTTTATGCACTAAATATAATAATTATAAATAGGAAGAAGAACAGTGAAAGATTTACAGTAAAAGTAATAATAAAGGTGGATATAGACAGAAGGGTACAGATAAAAGTAAATGGTATATATTTTTAGAATTGTTTTTAATTTAATATTTATAAATATAATATTAATTTCATTCTTCTATTTTTACTTATTTCCAACATGTTTTATAACAATTAATCAGTGCATTAATAATGTTAGCACGACCTCGAATCAATCTCAATATTATGTCTATGCTTTAATGCCTCATATCGACGCATTAAAATTGCGTGTAAATATTATAACAACATCCTTGCTTTTTTATTATTTTGCACGTAAACTCATAACAATCATCAACGAGCATCAGAGCAAAAATTTGTATCGTGGAGATTGACGTAGACTAAACCACAAAGAGCGAAGCAAAAAAAAATTGTCAAAGTTATGTCATTTAAACAAGTAACTTGCACTAAACTTGTTCATCACGACGTTATAACTTTAAGCATATTCTACCTTATTTGGATAGATTGTTGTAGAAGTAGGACTAGAAGTCACTTCTTGGTAGAACTATTGCATTAACCCAATTTTCTCACAAGCGCTAGTTAGTTCTGTTATCCACAACGTTGATTAATGCATCGTTCATGTAATTCGCTGCTAATCTTTTTTTTTTAAGTGTATTGATTAAAAACCTCATTCTTATTTGAATTGTTTAACGCTATTACAATTATTTAACATTTTTCAGAAGTATTAAGCAATAAATTTCAGATATACATCAGCGCGATAATTTTATTCCTTCAAGCAGAAAATTTCAAGTCACGGTAGAAACGCGTAAAGCGAGAAACGCGAATTGGAATAATGCATCAATCTTTCTCAATAACACTATACGGAAAGTTTCAGTTGGTTAAATTAAAAGCTAATTTTGCGAAGTAAATTTTTTTTATTCAACGTCGTTAAGATAGAAACGAGGCGAGCTGCGAAGCGGTTACGTTTTCATCGCGGCCATCTAAAAATGTTATTACATGTCGGATTACACGATTTAACGATAATATTCAGACTACCACTACTCGCTAATTTTCCGTAGTAGCCATTGGTTCTCACCGGTTTTCCGAGCCTCGAAATCTCTCATAATTTCAAATAATGGGAAAGTTTGACAACGGCGAGGGAGAACTTTTCGCAATTCAATTTGCTCCTATCGATTCTCGAGTCTTGGATATTCGCGCGGAAACGTCGTTCAAACTCGGGAGATTATCCTCAAAGCGTCGAACAGGATATTTGTTTATTCGAACATTTCATCGGAGATCTTTGATAGTTTTGAACAATCTTGTAGATTCGCCCCCTCCGAGAAAGATGCTAATCTTTCAATTTATCTCCTGCAAACTGGGATAAGTAATTAAGTCCTTAGCATTTATGGCGAGAACTAATTAAATATAAATTTTACTTGTGTAAAATATTTTTCTTATATCGAGAAAATTGCGAGATGTACATATATTTGTAATCCATATTTTTTTTTAAATTTATTATATTATTGAGATTGATTCTTGATGATAAAGTTTCAAATTAAAACAATTGAAAGTAGCTTCTAACAGATATTTAGGTGTTTTATTATTTACGATACACATTACTGACGGTAAAACTGTTAACAAATGATGATCGCGTATCTACGAGTGACGAAAGTAAGAAGGCGAGGCTGCATGTTCTAATTTATCGAGAAACTTGGGAGCGCAATTACGGGCGGCAATAATTAGGAATTAATGCCAGCTGCTTCCGATCGATATCAAGAAGCTGCCGACACAAGAGAAGCGATGCACATTTGCATTTAAAGCAGGCTAGGCTCTGGAAGACATTGATATATCCTTGTCTATATCGTAGCTTAGATCGAGTTTATTTATTGCCGTGAGAGACGCATACACGGTTTCGCACGCGCCTCCGAAGAGAGAGAAGACGCGCGGCACGGCAAATTCTTTCTAATTTAAACTCGAAAACCTTATTTCGATGCAAAAATGTGACTGGCACTTCGACTTGTAGGAAACTGGCTCGCATATATCATACCGCCGAAAATATAATCGTTCCCGAGAATACATCGTACCTGAACGACATGAACTTAACGATTAAATATATAACCGAGCGTGCTATTCAACAACGGTGAGGATTACAATCTTATTATTATACGCGTTAAAATTCTTATACTTTATCCACGCAACTGTCGCATTGTCACTTTTAATTCATAATCTTTAATCCATAAATAAAAAGTATGTTTAATATATTTAGTTTTTTTGTAATAATGAATTATAAAAAAATATATTACAATTATCTTACAACTATAATTATAATTATTCTAACAAGAAAAATGATCAAAATTAAGATTTCACGAACAATTTATTTTTTAGTAGTCAAAAATCTAATGTAAAATTCAATAACTTGATCTGATGTTTTAATCATGTTGACGCATAGTTTCGGCATATATGCATGTATATGTGCTATTGCAATTAATTTATTTATCAATAACTTAACGTTGTATGTACATATATATGTATTAATCAATGTACATACAACAGAATCGGGCTTCTTCACAAGCATGTCCGATCGAAGCATTTCCTGTACTACTTAAGCGACGGTATATCGCGTGCCGACTGCGAACGTCCATTTACTACTTACCGAAGGCGCACCGCGCGTCCGACCATACATTGTGCCCCTCCACTATTTAATCACGACAAATCCATTAGGAAGTACTGCGTACTTCCATTGGATTGTCCATCGACTGGCTATCGGCCGCAATGACGGATTCATCATGCTAGATCATTCATGATATACGAGTACTTATTAGCGGTATTTCCGGGTTAATACGATTATCTGTTGATCCGCGGTGAATTGCTGAATGCTGATTGAAAGATTATGTCTCGCACCCATATTATTGACGAATCGCACATGTTCACATATTTTACAATATAATTCAGAAGATAACAATTAGCTTACAAACTTCACTTATATTAGACAGAAAAAATTCTGCTACAATTGTTCACGGTTTCTTGATTTTTAACGCCACATATTATCTACTGTTAAATCTACTGTGCAATCATTTGTTAATAAAAAAAAAACACGATACAATGACACTTACGACTGATGTATTAAATTATATTTTAAATATTTCAAATTCATTACTAACAAAATTCGTAATTTTCGACAGGTGTCTAAATTCGTTTATCGACCATCCTAAAAAATAATGTCGAACGTTTCCAGATCTACTTTCACACATGTGACACGCGAGAGCTTTAATATCTGAGTTGAATTTCTTCCAGACTATCACGAAGAAAGTTCGTTTTAAACGTTACTCCGGGGAGTCATTCGCTGCCGCCGTATTACGGAACGCACGGTTGCCCGAGGTGATAAGAAATAAAAATTATCATCATATGTGGATACCGCCGTGAAATGGCCTGTCACACGAGCACTTCGTCTTTGCATTATTATTTCTTTTACTACGCTGTGGGGGCCGCTTTTATCGTTGACCTTTCCATAACACTTTGTTTCTTGTATACGACGCGATTTCCGCGCCGCAACCGCCGTTTTTCCATACAGACGCGCGTGTCGTTTCTTCAGTTTATCGACATTTCGTCGCCGAAACAATGCTTGCGAGATCGTTTCAACAATATTAGATCTTAAAGTCCTTACTTTTGCTAATAAATCCTTTTTCACATATAAAAAGAAAGCACAAACTTATACTTTTTATTTAGAGATAATATTATACATATAAAATAATTGTACTTACTGTACATTTTTTTTTAACACAATAGATAAGTATAATATTAATATATACAATTTATTTATTTTTATTTGATTACTTCTTTGCAATCTTAATATTGTCTAACGTAACATTTTATGTAACATATCACCTTCAATTTAAATAAGTATCTTTATTCCTTAATAACACTATATACCTTTCGTCGTTGGTATTGCTATCGCGATCACGTTTTATTGAAAAAAAAGCGGTAATTTTCTAATAAAAATAAATATAAATCTTATAAAAGGCAGAAGGAAAATAAGAAAACGTGTTACACTGAAATCGACACGCGCATGGACAGCATTTAAATGTCCGAGTCGTACCGAGGCGCGGCGCGCCTTAGCGCTTTTCTCGCCTTTAGAAACTTAGTTCATAAACTGCAACGCGATTAACTGGCGCCATCAACGTGACCAGGGCATTCTGCCTCGAAGGCGTCGCGAGAAAATCCGAGAAACAACGGCGATGTCCCGGCTATAATGCGAGCCCAACGTATTTCCCCGACGCCCAACTTCCGCCAGGACGAACGGCCGACATCCGGAGGCGGACTGCGTTCCTCTACAACTTGGTAATTGGCTTAGAACGAGCCTTCAACTCGCGAAATTTCTCTCGTGGAACCGTGGAAACACATATACTGCACTCGTATACAAGTGCGGAGTATATAATATTGTGGTCGCTTAACAGCGGACAAAGATTGCGCGAATCGTAAGTGGATGTCAAACAAATTTTTGTCGCATTTTTTCTTTACATCAGAAATTGAGCTTAAACATTAAATTGTGTTAAATAGGTATTCTGGTTTGAAAGGTCGTAAAAATAGATATTTTTCGGGAATTTTTTGTAGAGAAACGAAAAATTCCTAAAAATCTTTTCAAACCAGAATATCCCCTTAATATAATAACTTTTATAACTTTCCAATTATTTATATATAAACAACAATAATATAACAATTGTACAATATGCGTGGCAATAAGCAAACTTAAAATTGAGCTAAAGATTGTCTGTAAATTTTTTTCTTCTGCAAAAATTCGTAATTCACTGTTCATTTTGCTCTCTCTCTCTCTTACGTCTATTAAGTAAAAAAAGTAGTCAATATTGATCTTCCATCGAGAAAGACGGTGTCACGATGTTCCTCCGCACTTGAGAGATCGATTCAAAATGTACTTTCGCCTGGAGATTCTTCATGTAAAATTTCTGCAAGAGCGATGAATCATAGAAACTCTCGATATCAGCGATCCCGTGATGAATTGCCGCCTCGGTTTTCGTCAATAACAGAGAATTCCAGGGTGCCCATTCGTGCTCGCGTCGGAAGCGAGTCAGTCTCAGCTCGTCGAGGTCGTCGCGCTCGGAGATGCCTGACCTACCGTGCCAGACTTTATTCACCAGGCGACAGATGACCTTAGCTCCGACCACGAAGGCCAGACTGCCGTAGCAACCCATCCTGGCTTCGAAACGTCTGACTTCCCATAATATTCTCTCGTAGGGCTCGTACACGATGCGAGGGCTTTTCCGGGTTCGCATGGACGTGCAATAGACGCAAGAAGAGGAGCGCAATCGCCGTTCGCGGGGGAACTTTTCCAAAGATAAGAGCCTGCCGCAAGTCCTACAGAGGCGCGTGATGCTGGTGTCTGACCAGTCGAACAAATGCGCGTCTTCCTCAATGTCGCCTGAGACGGATAGAAATTATTAATTAATATTTAAATAAAAAGAACAAATTTGTCTGCCAGTGATTATATAAACCAAGATATTTTATTTATTCGACTATAGCGACTAATATATCGAATAAATAAAATATCTTAATATTTAAAGACTAACTTTAGAATTTAAAAATAGTTTTGCATATATGTAAATTTTTCAACTTCAAGTTTTTACCCATTGTTTTAATGAATTGTTTAAAAAAACTATTGCATCACCATCATATAAACGAAGCGAAAGATTGAAAGACCTTGCAGAGTGTTGTGCGCCAGCCTGAGGAAGCTCAACTTGAGTCGATTCCTGAGCCAGTTGAGTCTGCTCGTGTCCACGCGACACATTAAAAGATCCAGCTCTTGGTCGATCAAGTAAACGAGCTCGTGTGACTGGCTGCACGTGTGCATATCGGCGATGTATTTCAGGTCGTGCAACAAGTCGATCCGTTCCGGGATGGACAAGTTCTCGTTCGACAGCGAGGCGTAGACATTCTTGTGCTGGCGAGCTCGCTGAATGCGCAGGGTGTCGACCAGGATCGGTCGACCTTGACTGTCCTGCCAGGTGATCGGTCTGGATAACTCGTCCAGGAATCGATGTCGCTTCTGTTCTCTATACTTGAGACGGACAGCGGTCTTCATGGAGTCTATGGCGCGCAACAGCTCGACCTCCTTTGACAGGATCAGGCCGCAGGTGGCGACCCTCGATGACCCGAGAAGCGTGAGACTCGCTCGCTCGGTCTCGAGGATTCGCCAACGATCCAGGAGATTGTAGAGCGACTCGAAGTCGGAGCTCGTACGCGGCGGGCAACGATTCAGTATCACGAAATCCGTGGCGCTGTAGACGGACAGCGCCTGAGAACGTCCTGCGTGCTCGGTCACGTTCGCTTCATCATGTTGAGCAACATCAATCACTTCGAGAGCGTTCGCTTTAGCTGCCACTCTAGCTCGATAAGCCCTGCGAACCGATCCGAATTGCTTTGATCTTATTGATCGTAGCGTAATTTTCTAATAATAGGTGTAATTTCACGAATTAAATTATAAGCAAATAGGTTGATAAAAATTGAAATTCTTTTTCTTTAAATTTTACATCACTTTTATATTGTTCCGACAAAAATAAGGAATAGTTACAGAAATACTAAAAGTTGTATGTTTTTATAATTTGGGCGTTCACTCTTTAATTTGTCAAAAAAAAAAATTAGCATATATGCATTATAAATATCTTATTCGTAGTAAAATCCGCGTTTACCTATAATATTTCTGTATTTTAACGACGTTGTCAAGAATTCTACTATTTTTCTGGCGGGATGACGATTTGACTTCTTCGACTGACGCCGGCAATTTCCCGAATGAAAAATTTCCAGGCGCGATAATTTTGTCACGTATATCGGGCAAAAATTGCATCGCCTCCACCTGCACCGCCTGGTCGTGAACGACATCGGTGACCGTGTCCACGACCGCGACGGTCTGCGTGATCCTGCTTCTCGTCCCGCCGGCGCCGCTGCGTGTCTGCGTGCAGGCATTATGATAGATCAAGCCGGTAACGGTATTCCTCCATCCGCCGAGAAACGGCTTTGTCCTTGAGCCATAATCTTGTATTCTCGCAACGACCGCCATGCGGAGCATCAGCGTCTCATCCCGCCGGGGATCTAACCGTTTATGTCTTACAAGAAAAAGGTTTCGATCAAGAAAGTCGGAAAACAAAGGCATAACATTGCATAATAATGGATAGATTACGTTCCTTCCCCCGCCGCTTCCCCGCTCCTTCCTCTAGATCGAAAATGTAAAGTGAACAGGTATGAAAGCTCTGGCGCATTTAGAGGAATGTTACTATTGTAATTTAAGGTATATATATAATGTGAAAATAATATAGTCTTCGTAGAAAACCACGCTTTAATTTCTCGCTAACAATTCTCAGCTTTCAAATTATAATTTTACAGCAAGTACAATATTATTTCGGCATAAATTACGGTGAAACATATATGAAAGCGAAAAATTCCAATGTTTTATAAAATTGTAAAACCATAGACGATGTTATAAAAACACAGTTTGATATATATGTAAAGCATACGTTTTAGAAGTCATATTAATATAAAAACTGAAAATATTATAATATTATAATATTTAACGCATTTACAATGTAATATAAATTTTCGAGCAGTTTCCTTGTTTTTATTACTTAATTTTCATTTTTAATTTCTTAGATTTGAGCAGAATGAAATAATAAAAATTAGCTTTTTGTTCGCAAAAAAATAAAGAGAAATTACTTCAAGTAGATTTATTCAATTTCTTCGGAAATTATCTGATTATTGTTGAGCGCTTTATAGTCTCGATAAATTAGTTTCTTATCTTTTGCAAAACATCAGTGTAAAAAAATGATATTTACAAGATAGAAAAATTGAGTTATATGCGTTGAAAATAATATATATATTCTCTTCTTACGCAAGAGTTTGCTTGTCCATTATATAAATTATATTATTAAATTACTTGATAAACAATTTGTGACATTTAAGATCATATTGCTCTAAATTGTCTTTACTCTGTTATGTTTGCAGAACTGAACAGTCATTGCACAAAAGGCATGCGTTATAAAAGAAGGAGCCGTTTCAAAAATTAAGAAAAAACTTCAGCAATTTTTGTAATACCAATTACTTTTCTTTCTGATGATGAGAGACATTGCGAATAAAATCCAATCCTAGATTCCATATTTTTAAACTTGACACACAACTTATCTAAGAGAACAAATAATTCAGTTTATGATTTGTTTGTAAAAAGATTGAACTACTTTTTGCAATAGCCGATTCAATTCTATTGTCCATGAAGGGAAATACGATACTTTGCGTCAGCTATTTTACGATACGGTTTACTTTCTTCTTCTAGGTTGGTTGAATCTGCTCGCGATCCTTTATCTTTAGCATTGTAATGCGATGGTGGCCCCCATCCCGTGGGGAACTCAAACTCCTGCGTTCATAGACGAGTAAAAACTTGCCAGGTCCGGGTCAAGAAGGTGAAAAGATAACTGCTGTAGCGACCTGCCGCTGGGATAATGGTAATACCCGACAGTAAAGGAAATTACCATTCTCTCTGTTTAAGCTTTAAGGGATCTGACAGCGCAGGGAAACTGCGCCAGCTAACACTTTGCACTTTTGCGTGAGCTTTGTCGCAAAGGATGCATTATGGTATATTGCAGTTGGCCCTCGAGCGAGGGCCAACAGGATAAGTATAGATCGGAATATGAATAATTTTTCTAATATAATAGTCGAATAACTTTATTTTAATCATATTTTAAATATAATTAGAATCATGAAAATAATCTTGAGATTATAATATGCGAAATTTTTTATTGGAATGTGTTTCATATAAGAAATTAAGTAGTATCATATTTTCTATTTCAATATCGCGTAGCCAGAAATTATAACAAAAATATAATAATATTACATATTTAAATAGTTTTTTTTATTAGAAAGGATATTTAACAATTAAGGGACATGAAAAAAACTTGATTTTACGATATATTGTTCCAAATTCCGTTCCTTTTTTAAAATATTCACCTAAATTTACAGTATTCTGATTGTCAAGAATCTTGCATTCATACTGTCTGATATCGAATTCTACTTTGCGACGATAAAGTCACGTCTTGGAGAGCGTACTTCTCTCTGAAATATTTTGTTTTATATATTTATACGATATACCATACGCGAGAGAAATATTTTCCGCAAAACTGTATAAGTTATAAGATGAAATAATATATATTTCACGATTAAAGAGAATATCGAAAACTGCCTGTCGGGGCCTCGCGTATCGCATTCTTATTATTTAACGCGACAGTAAATCTTTTTCGAATCCAGTATCTTCGCTTCGAGCCATTATTTCATAAACACATGAATTTATAGGTCTTTGGTTTTGCAGACCGTTGGCTCCTTAGACATTCAGATTTATAGATCTCTTATTTCGCAGATTCCGCACGTAGCATCCCAGATCTTTGACCCCAAAATCTTTCTCTCTCGTTCGAACATTTAAATCCACATATTCTTTTTATAGAGCAGTGTTACAACTGAGTCTAACTTATTTAGTACTGAGCTTTTATTTAACAGTAAATTTAAATTATCCTCGACGCGTTGCGGCACAACCCAGCATCACTTCGTAACACCGAGAAATGTCTATTGCCCTTTTAATCTCTCAGGAATGTCTGACGTGGCGTGGAAAAGAACAACAAAAGTAACACTGTAACATACGAAAGTCTCAGAGAGCGTAAGGATCTATTTTAGATGCTTTTCCCTCTTTCACCGCGGCAAAACAAGAAAACACTTTCAGAAAACCCTCGGCGAAGCGGCTGAGTAGTCAAAGAGAACGAAAAGCTTGGGCCGAGAAAGAGTGACTTTTGTCGAACAATGCTCTCGGCGAGTAGCACGCGCGACGACAATTTGCGGGCAATAATTATGAAAGATGTTTATTCCGGTCCGAGGGGAATGAAAAAGAATAGAAAGGGTAGGGTCTACACTCATGTGCAATGCGCGCGCCGGCAAGCTCTCGCGTGGCGGGAATCACACACTGGGTACACTTTCTCAGCCATGTGTGTCGTGACGCAAGACGCATTTTTCTATATACATATATTATAAATTAACGCGGAGATGCCGGAACAGAAGGACGCGCGAGATGGTGTTGCTAAGAGACGGCACGGCGCAAGCACGGCAAAACTTTTCCGGAGATCGTCACCCGCGCGGAGCGGTGGAGAGGGCACGTAATATTTATGCAAAGTAAAGGATATCGGGGGGAGAGGGACGGGAGAGGGCGGGGAGACGGAGGAGAATTTTAAGTTAGATATAAACGGACGCGAAAGTTTGCCGTCGTCGCGACACCTTCCTCTCATCCTCGTCGGCGGAATAAGTTATGCGCTTCCTCGCAGCGCAACGTAATTCGCCCGGTAAACTCCGCGACAAATATGGGTGAAACGAGAGAGATTAATGATCGCGATAAACGAAGGAGTTAGACCATTGTCGGGCGAGTGACATAAATTGCTTAGGTATCGTAGAAATGTTCGGAGTTCTTGTAATTCAGGATTTCTTTGGTTTTTTTTTTTACTACGAACGTTGTAATCTTTTTTTTCCAAAGATAGAATATATTAATGGAGTAGATTGTGTGCAGATAGCTTCGATAATCGGCTGACTAATGACCACATAGTGGCCACTAATGAACTATCTCTTGCTCGACATTTTTTTGGATGGGCAAAACGTAAAAGCCTACAAATGGCTTTATATAACTTACTACGATCCATTTTGGTTTCACCTACAATATCCACCTATAATAATTAAAAAAAAATCAAGAGTAAAGTATTTTTATATCAGTATATTATAAACATTTAACTTTAGCTTGCGATAAATCTTCTACACTCTGAGAATGCTGTAGCAACATGGGGATGCTATACGCGTATAAACGTGACTCTAGAATTTCCATTTGTAAGGCTCTATAACATTTCGGAATATACAGCGCTTTAAAGGGAACGAAAAAAAAGGTCCAGTGAGGTATACTATACGAAGGATTTTTGATGGAAAACTGAATTTTATGAAGTACCGCGCCTTCCAGTGTACCCACATTGATATAATCGATCGAACGGAAAATGGTTTCATATTACGAAGGCTAATGCTTCTTTAATAATCTGACCAGCCATTTCCTTTTACATTGGGACTCCTATACGAAAAAGGAGAGAAATAAAAATAAAATGACGATTGGAAATCGTTTTACATCAGCATTACGCAACGCGTAAATAACATATCTGCAACTGGCATAGCTTTGTTATCGCAATATAATGAAAGAAGGAAATAAATAAACGATTCGATCTCGATTGCGCCTCTCGTGAATGATTTCGCGGTAAGAAATGAGTTTCGAAGCGAACAGGGAGTATACCGCGAGCGAAGTAATTAATGCAAGCATAGCAAATGCGAAGAAAAAAAGAGCGCTTGTTTTTGCGTTTTTGCCCTTAATTGGACGCTCGAGAAGAAAATGAGAGCGTCAATGATGGAGATCCGAATATTACGGACAATCGTTACATTCGTCGGATTTAATTGCCGCACGGTATACAATTACTTGCGGGCACATAAATATTGATGCATTATATTTTCGTCGATACCCGCCGCAAGCGTTCATTATTACAGAACGGTTATTGTGTCCGCCTGTTATGAATTTATTAACAAAACTCTCAAAATAAATACCTTGAGAATTTACGAAAGAAAATTTATCGAGAGACTTACCGAGGGCAACGCGAGGCACTTTGTCACGCACCGCACAATATCATACACGAGGGGCACTTCATAATTTAAGCACAAAATCTTAAAATACTCACTTTTCGTCTAACAGCTTTATAATTTTAATACGGTTTTCGTGTGATTTATTAAAATTAAATTATCGCGCGCCCCGTTACGAGCCCGGAAAAGTGCTTTTATCGCGAAGCGATTGCATTTCGCGAAAGATTGAACGATTTAGTCGGATTAAACTGAGTTGGTGGGCAAAGTAGTGCACATCGTCGATCAAATTTTGACACTCGCGCGATCCTAAGAGGGATAAGTAGATCGCGCGTCGAAGAGTAGCTTTTAATGCGTCCTATATACGTAGGTATACTATACTTCCATGTGCGATGCGAGACCTCCGCAGCGCGGCATGGGGCATGGGGCATGGCACCTGAAAGCTCAAAGCCTTAAATCCAACGTTGCCAGTGGCAACGTGTGCTTGGTCGATCGGTCAAAAGCCTTCTCTTGTCCATTATTTTTCGATTCTGTGTTCCCCGGGCTCAAAAGCCTCCCCGCGCGCGACGGATATATGAATTCAGGACTGGTGTGCGGCGGGCATTATGCGCCCCGGGGCAGAGAATTTTCGACGGCATTCATACATCTCTGCTTTTCAGCGCACTGTGCAAGATGCACATATAACGCATTCGAGAGCCAAACATGCACCTTGAAACCTCAAGTGTATCAAATCTAAAATACACGTAACGTTTTCGCGATATGGTGCGTTCCGGCGGCGCTTTTCTTAATATTAAGTTAAACATTGTTAAACTAAACTACCTTTCAGGTAGATTCGGACAAACCTATTTCAGAAATACACAAACCTATTTCAGAATTTCGATAATTATTGTTTTTCGCTTTTTTTTTTTTTAATTTCCGTCCTAACAAATCGCATTGAACGTAAATGATCGGTTCGAATTATTCGACCTCGGGACCAATTAAAGGTAGGGCAGCTAACCGATATTTGCAAGTATAAGCCAGATTGTATTACGGCGATAAAGTGATACGATAGCGACTGGTGCCAGCGCTGGAACAGCGAACAATTTATATCCCGTTACGCAATAACTTTTATAGTGCAAAAACCGCTGCTATCGTTCGTCGGTGTACTTTCCTTACGTAAAAGCTTTCACTATCGCCGCGCCGGTTGCATCCAGGAGCGCAATATCGCGCTCGATTCTCGGAGCAACGTTGCATATACGATATGGCCATAAAACATTTTCTGCTATTTCTCCGGAGACTTGAACAATAGGTATATTGGCAGCTCGGAAAAATTTATACACTTCTTAATAGTAAA
This sequence comes from Temnothorax ravouxi, assembly GCA_030770255.1. Taxonomy (NCBI): domain Eukaryota; kingdom Metazoa; phylum Arthropoda; class Insecta; order Hymenoptera; family Formicidae; genus Temnothorax; species Temnothorax ravouxi. The sequence goes on along the minus strand of JASTWP010001516.1, from coordinate 24,827 downwards.
CAGATATACGTACGGTAGACGCGCATAAATATAAAATGTACACATACATATATATTTGCCAGACCAATGTATATCGTGAAGATCTATTAATTCTATTAATTTTATCAACATCTCGTTCCTTCAAATAATTAATATAAATAAATATATTTAAAAAATATACATATAATATAGATGTAATAATATAAATATCAGCACAATATGAACACAAATTAAAATTAAATCTTAATAACATTAAAAGCATTCTCTGGTACAAATAAATTATAATAATCCTCGACATTGTTCATCTTTTATAATTTCGTTGGACACAAAATTTTTCTACAATCTTGGTGCTTCTTGTTACTGATATCTAATATATTTCTTCTTATTCTGATTCATGATCTAAATCTAATACAAATTATCCACAATAAATTTGTAAATAGTAATTGGAAACATTTTTAATAACGAGTGTATCATTATTACATGAGATTAGTAAACAATATCAAGGCACAAAAGTGCTTTTATCAGTTATTAGATATATTTTAAAATATTAAGTATCTCCAATCAATTTCCAAATTTACCGTAGTATACTGTGAAAACATATCAAATTTTTTAACAGCTTTTATTTCATTTGCTCCATTTTGCTTTTTTTCTCTTTACGAATTTATGTGTAGATAATATGTAGATATAAGTTTCATTCTTTGAATTTCGCTGTATTTTGTTCGTTCAAATATTTTCTTAATAAAACGTGTGGTTTCTAAAATGTGTAGAAACCACACATTTTATTCAGACAATATTTGAACGAGCAAAATACAGCGAAATTCAAAGAATGAAACTTTTATATAACAAAAGTTTATTAAATCTCTGACTAATCGCTATACCAATATATAATTCGTAATAGCATCGATTCGATGCTACATTAAAGTTGAACCGATTAAAAAATATGTTACGAAGGGATTTAATTGTTTATTAAAAGTTTATTTAATCGCTTATTCAATCGTTTATTTAAAAGTTTAAATATTCACAGAATTCAGCGTGATACAATTCCTTCTCTTAATTTGTATTTTTTAGATGGCTCGTAATTCTCCACGGTTACCGGTGGTTTGTACTTTATCTTATTTTGAATCTTTAAGAAGCGACAAGATTCGCGGATATATTTTTCGAAAATAATCAGCTGTCTAAAAATATATTCAAAAAATCAGAAATTGTTATACTATTTTGATAAAAACGCGTAAATAGCGACAGAAGTGTTCAAGTAAACGTACTTGAAATAATTCTTTGCAATCTGATGTCTCAAATCAATCTGGCTTATCAAATGCTCCGAATATATCGTAGCGAGATCGTCAACGTAATAATGCATGTCAGCTTCGTCCTTCGTCAGAAGAATGCAATTCCAAGGAGCCCATTCGACGTCCTTCTGATATCTGACCATTCTCAGAATAAACAGATCTCGAGTCTTACTGACTGCCGATTGGCCTTGCCAAATGTGATTAACCAAGTGATAAATATCTTGCTCTTGCATCATAAATGCCAAGGCGGAAGCGCTGCCCCGACGTTCCTCTTCAGCTCGCACGCAATTTAATATAAACATATAAGGTTCGTAATCCACATGCCCAATATTACGTCGGCTTAGAGAATTGCAGCCTTAAGAAAACATGCAACTAATTAGTTTTAAAAGTTTATTAGTTTTATACTTTAGATATAAGAAATTAAAATTCAAAAATTAAAATCTTATCAGTAAATTTTTAGGTAAGGAGTTTTATTTACATAAATATATATATCTAATACTATGCTCGATACTCACTTTTGCAAATTGATAGCTTCTTCATTCTAGTATGTATTAAAAATCTACGGATGGGGAGAAGCTTTAAACAATTCCGGCAAAATTTAGTTTCTGTTTCTAAAGGTTCGCGCAATTCGTTGTCCTTAGAATCCCTAGTGACACATTCGCAGCCGCAAATTCCATACATTCTTACAAAATTCAAGTAAGTATCTATAATATAAGGATACATTTATTATGTTATTATACTAAAGGCAAGCACGTTGCAAAATAAAATAAAAGATTCTGGGAAACTCTAAATATTATAACTTAATTTTTTAATTAAACTTTGTGTTAAATAAAATTTATAAAAATATTAACACTCCCCTTCTTACGTCTTTTAAATTATATTTATCGTTCATGAAATGTAGAAATATGTTAGCATTGTCGAGCGTGTTTTATATAATAATAATAATAATAATAACTTATACCATACAAATTATTATAATAAATATATTGTCGATAACTACAAGTGCTATCAGTTGTTAGTAAAAATAGTTCACTGATAGCATCAATTATCTTTTCAATTTTCGTTGTTTTATCATCCGTTATTATTAATAATATATAATATTACATTATTTAATATTATTAATATATTAATAAACTTACGCGTTATCCTTTCGTTTAAATAATCGAGCGATAAACCCTCAATCTTTCGATTCAACAACGCGATTTCTTGATCCAGCAAAGACAACAAATCAAGTGCCTCGACACAATTGTGCATCTCAACCGCCTTTTTCAATGTTATCAATAATTTCATCCGTTCCTCCGAACTAACATCGCGATTGTTCAATGCGTTATAAATTTCTCTGAATTCCCGAGCCTTTTGAATTTTTATAGTGATCATCTCCACGAGTTTTCCCTTGTAACCGCTCCATCTTATCGGCTTGCAATTCACTGTTAAAAATCTGAGAGCCCTTTGTTTCCGATATGATCTCTTGATCGCTTGTTTATGTTTATCGATGTGATTGAGCATCTCTACGGTTTTCTCTAAAATCCTATAACTCTCGGCACCCTGACCCGCCTTGAACAGCCGCGACTTTATATCCTTTAAACGATCAATCCTCCATCTTTCGACCAGATTATAAAGCATGTCAAAGTCCGCTCTCGATCGCGGATATATTTGACGAAGAATATTCTGTTTATGCCGCAATCTGTACAAAAAAAATATAATATAAGTACGCGAGTTTATGACACGAATATAAGATGTGGAATAAGCTACTACCTGAGCATCCTCAAAAGTGCTGTAAACAAAATATATTCTACGAGAAAGAATATGAAAAAAATTACTCTGATTATGTTCTTGAAACTGCAAAGAGTTTTTCTTATGTATCTTCCTGTCTCCAACACTTTCTAAATATATTCAAAATATATTTGAAAGAGTATTTCAGGTTTATTTCTTACATCAAGCAGATATTTTCTTAGTAAAAATTTATTTAATGTCAAATAAACTTTTGCTCTAAGGATGTTTTACAAAACTTTGATTTAAGATTTTATCGCACATTTAAAGATGATTAATAAATTAAATATAAAAATACATTTGTTTTTTAGAAAAATTAAACATTTAAAAAAATTAATAAAAAATGCGGAGTACCTAAGACACTCCAGATAAACTTCACTAGTGAATAAAGACTCATCGCTGCGTATTAGTAATTATCTTAATTATTAATTATTTTTTAAAATCAGACAATTATTCTTTATTATTATAAATATAGAACAGAGAGTATAAATTATCGTGTTTAAAAGTTTCAATAAACGTTTTCTCTTTTACATATTGAATAGTTCATGTCAACTGAATTACTTGTTTGCAATAGCTTTCTCTTCTTCGTATCTTTTACATTTATCAATCATGTCACGATAAGCTTGCGCGCATTCCTTGATGTATTTCCTCCACCTGTATGCTCGATAATTTCTCTGAATTACACGTGCATGCCGATCTAAATTAAGTCGTAAGTGCATGTCAACGTAGCTCTCATAAGACTTTACAGTCTTGTATTTATCCGCCTCGTTAGGTACATAATAGTCTTCTCTAAATTGATAACGCGAAATATTCAGTTAGTACGATTTATAAAAGTTTAAAGCCATTTCTTGACTTCACAATATTAGGAATTCAATACATATAATTGAGTATTTTAATTCACTTATTTCTTGCAGAATTATTGTATAGTTTAATTACAAATTAATAATGCAGCTAAGTTAATATACAAAATGTTTAATTAAAACAATAATAGAAAATTATGGTACAATAATTATAAAGATTACATAAGACGGAATTTTATTCTTGCGTCAATAAAGAAGGTCTTTGTTTTAATGAGTATTGAAATTTTCAATATTTTCTCTCTCCATTTCTCAGTAGGTAATCGACACAATAATTTGTAACTAATTACATATTGTAACATATTATAACAATATACAAGAGAATAATTTTATTATTATTGCATATAGCATGCTATCTCCATAATATGCAATTAGACGCGATGTTATATGCTTTGGAGAGACTGGACACGTCATATAAATTTATTTAAATATTTAGTACCGCCACATCTGCGTCGCACGATGTCGCAAGGATTGTGTTGCTCTGTCATTCGTTTGCACACATTGCACCGCCCTGCTATATGCATTCTTCACGGGTCCTCCCTTTGACAAAGGTCCGGTCTGCGAAGTTGCATTTACATATTCTACTCCGGTAATTTTATGTCGCCATCCACCCAGGTAAGGCTTGAGAATCCTTTGTTTTTCTATTGAAACCGACGAGATCATCGCAAAGAATTAGTGGTTACTTAAATCGTTTTTTCTTTTATTTATATCGATAACAAATTTTATAAACACGACGTTATAAACATCCTCTATATAACTTCCTCTAAATAAACTTTTTTACATTACGATTCTAATCGCGTATATGTTATTTACTGGACTTCATACATGACATTTTCTATTTTGAGATATAGATTAAGTTAATATATAAGGAAATATATTAACATAATACATTAATAATATTATATTAATATATAAGAAAATAAAAAATAATTTGTACATTTCTTTCTATAGCTCTTTGTTACTTTTATTTAAAAAAAAGAAGCATTTAAATAAAATTTTATTAAATTATATCAGCAAAAATAAAAAGTAATATTTTCTATATTAATTTATGAAGAATACGAAGAAAACAGTAGCACAAGAAAATATTCAGACTTGAATTCGAAACATATAGCACTTAATTTAAAAATAAAATTCCAAAAGATAATAAATAATATATTATTAACCTTAGCTAACCATACTTATTTTCGAGTCCTTAATTCGCCACAGCCCGGTTCGTGAGATCGCTCGACTTCGTCGCATTGTATTTTCATTCTAATTAATATTTTTAAGCTTATGCTGTAGAAATTGGAAATATAGCAGAATCGGAATACAGACTCCGAGTAAAATGTTTATGATAGTATCAGGTCAAGAAAATAATTTGAATTTAAACTAAACTTATTATAAGGAAACTAGAAAATTATGTTATTATGTAAAGACTAGAAAACCGAGAAATATTCAGCAGTCCATTAGACCAGAGTGTGGCGAGCTGATTAAAATGGTGTGCGAGAAAATTGTATCTATGTTTGAGATTTTTATCACTTCCTATATTGCAGAACGTATTTACAACTCACATCAATTTGTAATTCTTAAGACTCTAATATACTTATTTATAATATTCATCATAATTTTTTAGTTTAATGTACGATTTTCTACAAAACCAAAAAATTTATGTACAAATATTATTTCCTTCCAGGAACAAGGCTGCACAAAAATAGCATCAAATGCATTTAAGATTTAGGTACAATAAATTTTAAGATTTACAATGTGTTCAAACAATGGAAGGAAATGCACAGAACAAAGAGATCATTTAAAGATACCTAAAAGGAAAAGTATCGAATTAAAGACAGATACTTTTCCGCATTTTAATGAAATAAATAAATAAATCTCCTTTATATTGTGAGAAAAATTGATAAATATGTGATTTAAGTTATTTTAATGAGAGGAAAATGCCGATGACAAGAAAAATCGAAGACCGGTGGTTCCTTTGAGTCTTTTTTGTGTCCGTCAGCCAATAGTTTCAGCACCACGAAATTTGTCTTTGCTACTTTTAATAAATTGTTGATCTACAAAACAAAAACCACCAGTTAAATAGTAAAAATAAATATTCTAAACTAGTTCTCTATTGTGCAATTATAAATTTATATTTTTATAAACTTACTTCGTTTTCTATTAAATTATTTGATGGATAAAGCAACAATGCACGTTCCAACGTATTTCTAGCTTGATGAAAATGTCGACAACCGTCAACATATTGTATTTCACTGGTAACTTTTTCCTACAAGAATAAAAGTTAAATTCAATTTATCTGTTTAAAACATTGAGAACAATGTTTATAGTGCAATTTCTATGTATTATGATTTAAAAAATATAAAACTAATTAAATATTATACTTACATTTCTTTTATGCATTTGAGCATTTGTCATGTCCAGAAATTCTTGATAATGAACGGGCGGTGGCGTTAACAAAGATGAAAACGGCAATAATCGATGCTCATATCTCACCCGCTCAGAATCGAACTGTATCTCTGGAAGCGGAATTTTTTCATCCATGCGAAAACCGACTAGAGCCTGAAAATTTTATAACTTCTTTATTATACACCGAAAATTGTATATCCTTTATTTGCAAATTTTTCTTTAAAATATGTGTAACTTACTTTATAATATCCGCCACATATATTTTGCAAAGCCTGGTACATTAATATCTCCAAATTATACGGTCTAGGCGTCGATTTCTTCTTCTTATTCTTAGAGCTCTTTTTGCTTCTACCCTTATGATTATCATTGTGTACGTCCTGCTCCGCTAAGAACGTATCAGCCCGTGTAATCGCAGATACGAGCCATCCGTATAGAAATTCATATAGATACCAAAAGATATAGTGGTACTCGTGCACCGAATACAACTCGAGCTCGAAACCACTTAATAGATACATGACCATCACACGCAGCGTGTGATATAAAATCCAGGTACCAAAACAGGCCAAGTGAGGCCTTGGTGTATCACTTTTTAAAGATAGAGTGTGCAAATAGCCGTCAACTCTCTCCGCCTAAAATATAAAACATGTATTTCAAATTTTGAACTTGTTACTATTTTGTTTAAACATATGCTTTATTTAAAATGGAATTGCTAATGTTCTAATGTCGTAAAAAAAAACTCTTTTAGATAGAATGAATAAAAGGGTAGACAACGACAGATGTTACAAGAAAAAAACGTGTAGAAAGTATAACTTAAAACATTCCACGATTCTTACTTCATCTTGCAGCGTCGCAAAGTCTTCCAATAAATGTGCTAATTTATCTCTTTGTCTTGCCCTATTATGTCCACTAAGCTGCAACAGGTTTCCGAATAAGCCGACACAATGCGACAAAAAGCTGTCGACGTACTCCTTAGCCTGGTGATTCTGAAGCAACGTACTTTTTGGCAACAACACAGGTGGTGCGATGAAATTTCGCGCCGCGTCTCTCAGAACATCGGCGAAATTGTGAACACCGAATACGCGATTAGTGATAGGCAAGTAAACGATTTGTAGCATAGACCTGGACAATATGCACGGACTCTGACGCGAGAATTCCAAGAAAAAATCCTAAAAAGAAATTCGTTTAAGTTCGATATAAATTCAGCACTGATGAAGAAACATTAATTAATCGCTAATTACCAAGGCCGCGTGAAATCCGATATGACTTGTGATCTTGGTAACCATTTTGAATCTGTTTATCAATTCGCTTAAATATTCTAAGGCATCTATCCTTGGCTTAATTTTTGTGTATCGAGGGAACGTCGGTGGCAACAATCTTTGATTTACCATCGGATCAAATCCCATAATGTTTGGATGATTAGCTGCATGTATAATTGAAAATAACAAATTATACTTTCTTGCATAAATATTGCTCGTCGTATAAGAAAAAGTCACGTACTTAAGTATCAATTTTTCATAAAAAGGTAACTGATTCTAAGTTCATGAAAATTATGTATAATGAAATACATAATATTGCCAATGTATACTTACAAACTTCATCAGCTTTTTCTCCGCGAACTATTGTTGAAATCATAATATTAAGCATATCGGAACAGTTTGACAACAATCTCTGGCAATCACTTAAATTCTGTTGCAACTGCTGCTTCCGGCCCATCAATGTTAACACTTGATAGAACATTTTGGTAAATCGGATCCTCGCGTAAAGTGCAATTCCATCGTTATACTACAAGAGAATATTATTAATAAAATCCTAGTCATAAATAAATATAGATAACAAATTAATAATCATACATAAAAAGATAGATATGAAAGTAATAAAGTAAGTATTAAAATTAAAGAATAAGACATATATCTTGAAATCTGAATCTAAACAAAAGAAAAACTAAAAGTTACAAAGAGATTTACCTCCTTCTCAGATTCGACATCGACGAGTTTTATCCGACTTTTCCGATGAAGTTCCTCTTCAACTTCCCGCAACATCGATATCATTTTTTGTTCTGTAATGTCTTGCTGTAATCTATAGCCATAGGTAACGCTCTGAAAATCCTCCTCTTCAAATACCAAAGCTTTATTAATGCAGTCCTTAATTATCTCTATTATCTTATAAACTGCATAACAGAAGGTCTTCAAAGGCTTATCTAGTATTTGCGCAGGCTGATGCAAATACAAGTTCGTGAATACGGTTTGCGCAAGACTATGTCCCTCCAACCAGGATACTATACACGCATATGTGGAGTCTATTATCCCTATAATTTCGGCGGGTGTAAAGTTGTCCAGTTTGATCGCGCCTGAATCGACCGCTTGGGTAAAAGTGCAAGGCTTGTTGTTCCCCCGATTGCACAACATGCCAGCATCCATTTTCGGATCCATCATCTCGATTGCAGACATGGCCTCAAATAACCCGAACAGCTCATCATGTAATAATTCTCCCAGTTCCAACTCTGAATGCAGAAGTATATACTGACACATCCCAAAAATAATAAATGTAAAATGTTGTCACAATTAATATTAATTTCATATATTATTTTTATTTTTAGAGATTAAAACAAGTTCTTAATTCAATCTTAAAAATTTCTTATGTAATATAACAATTCTATTCTGATATATGTATATTCTATGATACAGTGGTGTGCAATTTTTTATGCTCATGACCCCTTTCCTCAGAAATTTGACGCGATCCATTAATTTTTTCAACATTCATATAAATAAAAATAAATGATATATAAGGATAATTATGATTTAAGAAATTAGTCGTTTTAATTTATGTAAAATTTAATAATTTTTTTTACAATCTAGTACATGTAGTTTCTATAAATGAAATTAAATTGTACATTAATACATATTAAGAGTAGAAAAAATTTTGCAATCTCCAGTAACTTTTATGCGACTCTTCGAAGAGGATTATGCACCACTGATATATAGTATTCTATAAAACATATATATAGTAGATATACATATATATTACTATCACATTATAAATTCGATACACATTCCTCATAAACTTTACATACAGAATATATTGTCTACTTATTTGCTTAGGCATTATATTAATACTATATCTGTCAACATTTATGTCAAATAGATTTTGATAGAATTAAATCAAAAAATATAAACACAGAGAGGAAATAGATTAACATAAAGCAAGGGAGCTTTTTTGTAATATTTATTATAATTTGCGATTAGATCCAACATATTTTTTAGAATTTACAAAATCAAGAAAAGCATATAAGGTATGCAAATATAATATTAAGATATTAGGAAGAAAAACAATAGACAAAACGACATGATTCAGATTGACGATAAAGCAACGTTGATAAAAATCAAGACATTGTAACAATAATTCACAAAAAATTCAATGACTGTACGAAATACAAATATATATCTATGTACATATGTTACAATTGAAATGCGTTTTCTTCTCAAATGTTTTCTTTTAATTCTCTTATCTTACATAGAAAAGATAAGAAAAGAAAAAAATAGTTAAAAATTAATATAATAACAAGATAGAATCATAATTTAAACGCTACGTTTATGATATAATAAATCATTAAACAAATCTGGAAAATACTTAAATTTAAAGAGAGTAGCCTATTTAAAGAAAATATCTGCTTTTTCTTTCCAATTAAACCTTCTTCTTACTTCTGCTAATTTCTGTTTCCTTTTTCTCTATCTTATTTCAAACATGAAAAGCGTTTAGTATGTAAAAATGCCGAAATTAAACAAAGGGGTTCGATTCTTGAAGTCATTCGCAAGAGAAATGTATGTGCAGATTCTGCTGTTACAGAAAAGTTGCAAATTGGCTATCACATGGCTTTTATGTCCATTTCTATCAATGCAGGTTAATTTTAATCTCCATTTAACTTACCTGTCATCTTTTCGTAGTTCTAAGAGTTAGAAAAAGATAGAAAGCAAGTTAAACCAAGATTAAAGTTAATCTACATTGATAAAAATGGATGTAAATCAATCAACGTATAAATTGTTCGTCAGAACAAAATTTACATGTACGTTTACCCTGCAAATAAATCAAGAATCAGGCTCCAGATCCAATGGGTCTGTTTCCGATTGCTGAACTGGCACTACTGGCAGTGATAGTTCAAGAACTGTACATACACTGGGTCAGTTTTCTACCGCTCAACTGGATGCGCTAGTTCAGAGTTTATCTATTTTACTCCACATTAAAAGGAAAAAAATAAACTCTGAACTATTGCCAGTTCATCAACGGAAAACTGACCCATTGTGTATGTACATACACTAGCCATAAGGGTCTTTTACATACGTTTCTCACACTTCAATGTATATGTATATAAACTTCTCGAACTAGCAGCCAGTGTAGCAATAGAAAATAGGTCCCCAACGTTCATAAAACAAGGCCGCAGAGGCGAAGAGAGCGGGCGGGACAGGGTGAACGATAGTAGAGTATATGACAAGATAACTATCGGTTTGGCAGTCAAGTACCTGTGATCGCCTCGAAAAACTCTTGAGTGATGTCCACCCAGTTATGCGCGACCTGGTCGAATCTACAAGACAAAAGCAGGAGGACGCAGTTAAAAAATACCGCCGTACGGTGTGCGAGCGGACGGCGCGGTTAGGTTAAATCGTTCATCGAGCGTCGCGACGCTGGCACGACGGATCGCCGCGTCCGTCGTTCGCCAGCGATCCGCGAACGTGGCTCTCCACCGCGATTCGTCCGCGTCGAAACTTACGATAAATCTTTATCCTCGTTCATATCAATTGAATTCTGATTCTCCACCGTGGTCGCCATTATTGTGGACGATTATAAATTCGTCACCTCCACCTCCACTCCACCTCGTCGCACTCGTCGCAGGATGTCTGATTGTACATACATACCACTCCGTTGCCAGTCGCGCCAAAAGTCCCTAAGAAACGCTAGCCTATCCCATGCGAGACCGCAAACGCTAAAATCCGATCCCATCATCTAACGATAATGGAGAATTCACACTGCGCCTGGCGTTTGACCGATAAATCCTCCATAACTTAAGACCTTTAGGCTGCATCCCTATGGAGAGAGAAATAGCGGAACGGAATTAAATCGGAATTACTCTGATTGGCTAATCTCCAGGTAAGAGCTCTCAAGATGGGATATTAGCCAATCAAAGAAATTCCGTTTTAATTCCGTTCCGCTATATCTTTCTCCATGGGGATGCACCCTAAGCCCGTATCAGACTACGGATTGGGATTGTGATTGGATTGAAATTTAATCAATCAGAACAGAGAAAACTGATCTCAAGTTTAGTAAACTTTGCTCTGATTGGTCAAATTTCAATCCAATCTTAATCCCAATCCGTAGTCAGATACGGAAATTATGCCCGTAAGTTACTACGAAAGTAACGCTCGCGTAAACGTAGTATTAGGCATTTTCACTGTCAAAAGTTTAAAGGTATACGTGATACATTCTTAAAGTTTATCTTTAGATTCTCTGTGTAGCCAATGAAACGAGTCGTTCAGCATCTAATGCTAGGTCTACAATGCGAGTCGTAAAGAAGTCGTGAGTCGTAAGAATTGACCAATCACAGTCAAATTTGAGGAGAATAATCGACTGTGATTGGTCAATTTTTGCAACTCTCGACTTTGCGACTCGCATTGTAGACCCAACCGACCCAACATGAAGAAAAACTTAACGAACTTGGCCCTTTAAACTTAAATATAAGATCTGACTATATGAATATCGGCCTAAAGTTAAGGCCATCGCACACCAAATTGCATAGGTTGCATAAGCATAGCATAAGATCGCTGGACCAATGAGCATCTTATGTAAATCAATATGGCGACTTTATGCTAGATGCTCACTGGTCCAGCGGCGCATCTTTCTCGCGTTGGCATCTTGCCGACCGACGAAGGTTTTAGAAACTTCACGTTTGTCACTAGAAATCCTAATCGTGTGAATAAAAACGGTCGCGCGTTGCTTTTCGTCCTTGAAACGAAACGCGGCCTCCGGAGTAATCGGAGTTTCGGAGTCGCTCGTCCACAGCTTGCTCGACGGGGCAAGACGAGGGGGCAGTGAGGTAAAGCCATTGGTAAAGCAGAACGTACCCGGACGGAGAATCTGGGGGAATCTGGCGCCTGGCGCGGCGGCCGTGGCGCGGTGCGCGGTAGGATGGGACGGGTGACGGGTAACGGCGGCGGTAGTGCGTGATACGTTGTCGTATCGGTCGGACTCGTTTGTCATTTCGCGGCGTTGAAAAACAGTGTATCATTAGTAAACGTCGCGGTGTGTGCGTCGCGTTGAGACTCGAGTGTCGTTTTCCGCCTCGTCGGCATCGCCGCCGAGGGAGAGGGACGAAGAGAAACACAGTGCGGTCCGTCGCGTCGTAAATCGTCCGCGATCGCCCCGAGAACTGTTCGAAGCCGGTGTTGTTACGTAGTACCTCAGCGCGGACCTTATTGCGCGCCTCGCCTCGCCTCGCTTATAGTTTCTCGTCCCGTCTCGTCTCGTCTTTCGTTTCGTCGGCCCGTTCGTCCGTCCGTTCGCTGTTGCGTTGCCGTCGTCTCGCTGAAACGCGTAAAAGTGCATGCTACCGTAGGTTGACAGCGGGATCTGCGCGCCTCACGGCACACGGCGGAGGATGTTGGATCGCGACACGGCGATACATCTCGTCGCCGGAGGGTGGGTATTATTTTCGACCAGCGCGCGGGCGCGCGCGCGCTGTATGTATATGTTTTGTATATGTACAGTACATATGTGTTTCGGGCCCGGCCCGGCCCGGTTCTGCATCACGCCAGTCTTGGCAGGTCCTCGGTTCGATCTCTCCTCTGCGGCACATTCGATTGATTATTATATTACTTATTATCATTGTTATTATTATTATGTTAGGCGATCCCGATGGAGTTCGGGACGATTAACCGCCCTCCCAAGTCGCGATCGCCCTCAAAACCGGAGACCGCCTTTCCCGAAAGGCCGTCTTTAATCGGGAGCGCATCTCACGTGTACACAGGGTGCCCCGAAAAAACCTACCGCGCGTATTTTCCACTTGCGATCGTATTTTTTTTTTTTTTTTTAACTAGGTTTTCCTGACGTTATCGATTTTTCTTCGAGAATATCTGACGACCGATAACTTTCCGGGTGCGCACTGAAGATTATAGGATTCTTTCACACTTCAGTCTAATCTCTAGTCTAATCTGTAATGTGTAACTGCACATGGTGAAGTCACTGAAACATTCTTAGTTTTGCATCAGGATTGCGTCATTCGCGAAAAAGGGACGACTCCGTCATTTCTGCGTAATTTAGTTAGCACCGTTAGATTTCTTTGCCCTTCCATATTTTATTGGCATTGTATAAAAAGAAAGTCAAACGCACGCTGATGATTAAAGATTAAATTTAATTCAATTAAATAGCAAACAAATTTTACGAAAATATTTTTCACTTGCGTACACATGTTTAAAAGTTAGGAAAGTACGTATTGCTAAGTTCTCAGAAATACTTTCAGATTTAAAAGCACTTTTTTTGTATTTCTATATGTCAAATAAATATATAAAATAATGTTCCTGATAGTGGAATTGTAAGAAGTGAACAAAACTGTTTTTCTAAAAAAGTTTATTTGTGCCAACTTTGTTTGTGCAAAGTTTTCGTAACAACTCGTTTATAAATAATAAGAGAAAACACTCGTTTATATTTTTTTCGAGTGTAGACACTGATCGACTTACAATCTGACGATAATTACAAAGAAAAAAGGTTTAACATTCAACGTTAAAAAAGTTTTTATCAAATCTCGCTTTTATTTTCGCGAAAGAAAAGTAAACCACAATTTAATCAAAGAAACCAAGATTGGAACGTTCATGAGAGAACTGAATTATCTTATCGATTAAAATTTTAAATTGAACACACGAATTTTTAGCTTTTCTATTCATTCAAAAATTTGCATAAGTATCCCGGATTAAAATTTAAAAAGCACAGTGTGGAGAACCAAAGGAAAAGCAAAGATACTTCACTTCCCTTCAGTCTACATCGCGTAGTTTAACGAATATAAGTATCTCCAACCTACAAGTGTAAATACAAGCATCTTCGTAATATAAGCGCGAAAACGAGATGAACCGATATCACCGAGGGCGTGTAGTTTATAAACGTATTAGTCCCAGTCTACAATAGGTGTTTTAAGCCCTAAGAAATTGACCAATCACAGTCAATTATTCTCTTCAAATTCAACTGTGATTGAACAATTTCTTAGGCCGGTATTCATAGTCATCAAAATCGTCTTAAGTAATGTCTTAAGACGCTAATACGGCTCTGTGATTGGTTCATGACATCTTAAGATTGAACTTAAGACGGTCTTAAATAACTATGAATACCGGCCTTAGACTTAGGGCCGGTATCACAGTCTCCGATTAAACTCACTCTGCATCTCTTTCTAACTATCCCCCTAGAAAGAGACGAAGAGTGAGTTTAATCGGAGAATCACGTTAATCGGAGACTGTGATACCGGCCCTAAAGTGCGATAAAATCAACTCGTGTCTCTTCTCGGCGCTTAAAACAGTTATTGAAATGTATGTTATTGAGACGCTTCAATTTACATTTTTTTTTTCGTCGATTTTAATCAGCGTGAAACAAAATAAACCTCCATCTTACGTAAATACTTCGGAATCTTCGTCGCAAGTTACAAATAATTATCAGTGAATACAGCAATAACACACGTATATGAAGGCCTGTTGCTGCTGCGAGTGTCTGATGATCGTTATTCTTGTCGAGACGATTTTATTGAAGCGACAGGACGACGCCGCACGTATGGTCAACTGCGACGAAATTGTCGGGCAATTATCTTTAGCTTAATTAACGAGCTACATTCGATCGCACGCATGTCATTTACGCAATCCGCGATTTTTTTAAATCATGTATCTATATCATGTAGAAAATCCAACTTATATGGTGAAGATTTCTTTCGTTTCTAACAATTATTAAATTAAAGAGTGCTAATCTCTGATGTACATACGTCAGGTTCTTATCGACGTAGTAAATTTTTTTATTTATTATCTCTGCTTTTTAGAATAATCGCACGATGTGCGCGATAAAAAAAGGTGCATACGTAAAGCCTGCACATTACTGATAACCTTAAGTGATTGTAATTTAACAATTGTTGACCTTTTCAGTTGTCGATAGATAAGACTGGTTTCTCGCCAATATCGTTTAACCCCAATCGGCCAAATCTGCTTTCTCTCTCTTTCTATCTCTTTGTTTATATTATGTAATATCAACATACTGTAGACTTTGTAGAGAGATATTGAATCAATATGAGCAAACACAATATATAATGCAGAAGAGACACGTAATAATGTTTTTAATATGATGTTACATCTCTAATTAATTTATTAATGGTTAATAATGGATAAAGGGATTTTAATTGACTTTTGTTCATGATTATGGCACTCTAAATACAATCCTTAGCATAGGTGATTTTTTCATTAATTCATACTTTTAATTTCGTCGTTTTGTACGTTGAATCAATAGCTACGACAAACAAAGAATAATGGTGATAAACAATTTACGGAATATTACTAATTAAATTACTTAATAATAACGAATGAAAAAAGTAGACTGAACAAGATTATTTGCAGTCAATTAATTAATGTTGATCATTTGCACCCAGATCTATATTTTGACGTATTTGTATTGTCATAATATCCTTGCAGTATATATATATTATATATATATATATAGTAACATACATATAATAATATATACATTCTCGTTCGTGTTATTGTTTACACCTAACGCATTTCGCAAACGATGCCAGATTGGTCGTCGGCTGAGCCCGCCCGCGCAACTGGCCTTCTCAATGCCGAAATTGCCGAAATACAAGACGACTGCTAGATCGCGTCATCGCGTGTCAGGTCGCTCGGAAAAGGAATTCGACGGCGTAGTTATATGTTAAACGTGTTGGGCGTCACGTATTTACGTTTCCTACCTGTCCCTGTTTCTGTCCCTGCGCGGCGCACACGTGTCCACGCGCACGTAGACACATTTCTGCAAACTTTCCTATTTCTACGGTGTCCTCCAAGCGGCTAACGATCATCCGCAATCGAATCTTCGATCAGGGAATATCGACTCGAAATAATCCAGAGTAATCATGCCTTGAAACATATATGACAAAATGGGCTTAGATTGCGTCATACGTGTATAGCTTTACGCCCAGGAGGGGAAAAAGGGATCATATTTTATGACACGACACGTACGATAGGATCATGTAGGATTAGGATACAGGATTCGGTGCGCTTAAGAAAGTAATTACGAAACTTGCGAACTGTTTTCTA
Organism: Temnothorax ravouxi; assembly: GCA_030770255.1. Classification (NCBI taxonomy): domain Eukaryota; kingdom Metazoa; phylum Arthropoda; class Insecta; order Hymenoptera; family Formicidae; genus Temnothorax; species Temnothorax ravouxi. The sequence goes on along the minus strand of JASTWP010001516.1, from coordinate 8,222 downwards.
ACAATTTAATAGTCTTTTTTTATTGCGGCACAAGGTTGTGACTTGTGTTTGTTAGTGGAATTCTATCCGATTAGTTTACGTCATCTTGAGAGACCGTAAGCACCCTAAACTATAGAATCGAGATTCGTAATTTTACGCTGGTACAGATTCAGCTTGACGACGAATCATCAAGCTTTTGACTTTCGACGCTAAATATCTTGATATCTTTAAACTTAAATTGAACTTCCAGTTAGATTTAGTCCGAAGTTATAATTCATGAAGGATCGAGTTTCGTCCTTCGCTTCACATATTCTCAAGATTGATTCACTGAAATCTGTAATTTTCTGTAAAATTACTAAGTGTTGAAATTTTTATAATTCAGAAACTAAGAATTTAATTTCTGATACCTGTTATTAATAAATTCTATAAATAACGTTATGGCGCTCGATGTGTCGTTTCTAAACCGGCATATCGATCTTACGATATCGAATCAAGTTTCCTCTTTTTTATTCAGATTAGTAGATCAATTGAAAGGTCAAGTAAGTAAACTTATGTATTACCAGGACTAGCATTTCTCGCTTGTCAACAGAGAATAGCTAAACGATTTATTTGCCTCATACTACGCGTTGGAAATTCCACTCTACGTTTACGCGAGCGTTACTTCTATAGTAACTTTCAATAATTCACTCGTTTACGCGGAGTGAACATAGTATAAGTATCTGACAATGAAACTTCGTAAGTCTACACTCCTTATATTAATAGTCAGAAACTATAGATAATAGCACGTAATGAATTGGAAGCTCTTGTTTCATTTGCTATAAATTGATATAATGGTGTTACAGTTAAGTACTAATTGTAAGCTCAGAAAACTTCCTTATTGATTGAATTAACAGAACAAGTTTTTATCATATTCATCATATTGCAAGTTTTATATTTTTATAGAAAGAATTATGTTGCAAATGTTAACTAAAGGAGAACTAGCGGTTATGGAAATATATCCGTTTCAATTTATTATTCTATTATACTTGAATTTTTAAATAAATACAAAACAAAATAAGCATCGCAAAAATAAATGGCCCGCTAATTTCTTTTAATCACACTGGACTTTTCACATTTCTCTATTTGAAAGAGATTGAAACAATTTCTTGCATACAAATGGGGTAAAAGTATTTCAAAGAAATATGTTGCTATATACATATCGCTATTGAAATTTGTTATGCGAATTAGCAGAGTTAGCATGCAAATTTTCGATCAGCCAGAACATAGATGCGCACCTTTTCAGCACGGAAAGATACGCGGATTTATTACGCGCGACATGTCAATCGGACGCTAATTTACTGTCACATTTTCCATTGGACTTGATAAAAGGTCCGACTATGCAACAGCGACTTTGAGAGCGAATTAGGCTAGTTAGGGGATCTTTGAGGATCAAAAGTATTTTTATCCATTGAATGAAAGTTATATGCTCAGGTATATAATTTGTTTAGAAGGCTTTAAATTTATTATAAGATGTTGTATTTTCTTTTAGTCTTATACATATACAATATGCTTTGATCAATTTCATCGTAGCATTTTTTCAATAAAAATTACACATTATTCCTTGCAATTTTCAAATTTTTGCTGTTGAGTATTTTTTTTTATCCGAAGACGAGCGTGGCCTAGTAGACAGCGCACTGGTCTATTGAGCCGAAGTCCCGGGTTCGATCCCCGATAGAGCTAAAAAAATTATATTTTGCTCGTTCTCCTCTCGAAAGGCAATGGCAAACCACCGATAGTATTCTTGCCATGAACACTTCTCTAAAAAGAATATAGGCTTTCGGAATCGGCGTTAAACTGTAGGTCCCATATACAATGTGTACAATGTAAGTTCGCAACACATGTATATGAAGAGAAGTCATAACACGTTGCAACGGTGAATACTTCACTAACACTGCTAATTATTTTACGACGCGACCAGAGGTGACTGTGATAAGTCTAATTGGAAAAATTCGCGACATCGTGTCAGTGAAGTTCTGCGTGAGAGTTCGCGCCAAATAAATATTGATATTCCTGCTTTATATACGAATCACGCGATATTTCTCATGCTTTTACCGTTATCTCAACAATTATTTATAGTTTTTATCTCGCTATAATTTCTATTCAGATAAGATAAGTTGAAAATTAAATTACACCTGCAGCGAGCATTTTGTTCTCTCGGGGTACACATTTTGTTCTGTGTTTGTAAACATTTATAAATTATAATTATAATCAGAACTTTATTATAACTATTACGTCGTAAAATTTAATTATGCAGACAGTTGTAACCTGCGTAATAAACGTTCCTTATATTTTCTGGGAGAAAATAACGGATTTCTTTTTCTCCGTCAATTTTACACAAACTTTAACAAAGTTAAACAGATAAAGTTGATAGAAAACATAACTATATATATATATGTATCTACACATTTACAAATATATAGTATATAGTATACGTTTATTATTGACCAAATATACATAAATACACAAGATTTAATTAATTAAACATTATACAATTTTGTGTACAGTTGGTGACAGAAAGGTTTTCCGGTTGAGTTCCAGAATCTCCCATTTGGAAGTGGATGAGCACTAATGCACATAGCTTGTGCAGTGATTCATCATAAGAGCAGACAAACAAGATGTCAAATATATTAAAATGTTAAACGAATTAATTGGTAATTGCTGACGTGGTAGCTGGATATTAAATATAAACAGGATGCGTTTCCAAACTCCATCGGACGACCTTCTGTCCCCAACTGTACAGTTATATGATATAGCAAAATAGCGGTATCTTTATGGATATAAGAAATTGGCAATCATGATCGCAAATAGATAGCAACTGACGAGATTGTTATAAAGCTTACACTAATCCCCACTAATCTCTCTTTTTTTATTTTGCTCAGAGTGGCTGGCACGGCAGGAGCAATAGTAACTTGTCCGCTGGAAGTGGTAAAGACCCGATTGCAGTCGTCGTCTTCCGGCTTTAATCCGCCGGTGAGCAAAGAATTCACATCTGGTCATCCGACATGCAAGGGTTCACCGACGCCCGAACAACGCCGGAGGCTATGCACTGGATATCCCAGGTAAATTAATCGAAGAAAATCGATTCTCGATTAAGCTGATGTTGATTTGGTATTGCATGCGACGCGACAGTTCATTATAATTTGTCCAGCTTTACAAGTTGTTTTACGACAAGCGTAATTATTTGTAAATATATAATGGGTAATTTGAAATTTATTTCAAGGTTTTTTGTTATTAGCTAAAAACTCTTATATGATATGTGGTATGCACGCGAGAGCGAACTATTATCCTTGAGAGACTACACAAAACTCCGACAAAAATGTTAAATGTCAGCGGAAATTTTTTTCATCTTCGTGAAACTTCGGGAGACTTGACAATTTTTCGATAAGTAAAATCTCATCGAGACGCTTTGATTTTTTTTTTATTTTGTCCGATTCGAGTGTTAAGAATAAATCGGTTAGAGGAGCTATCTCGAGCTATCCGTAATTCTGAAGGATTTTTGCGATAGATTTTTCACCCAGCTTGGAAAATTTTCACTCGAGAATTGAAAAATCGCCAGAAGATGTTCAGTCTTTATTTTTATCGTTTCGAATGTCAATGTGAAGTTGCAAGTATAATATTCTCTTTGAATCCCGGAAACTTGACAACTCTTTCAATAATATCGAAACTAAAAATATAAAATGTTAACTTCAGATGTAATGTTTTGCCATATGTATATTAGGCGTGATCGTATACGAATATATATACACGGAAAAAACGGTATGGTTGCCACATCCAAAGAAATAGTAAGATTTGCAGCAAGAATATTTGTGGTGGTCACATCCACATTGATGGATCACAATACACTATATATGGTTGGGACAACCATAGAGAATTGATACTAGCGCTGGTGCGGTGGTGTGGCAACTCTGATATAGTTAAGACACCACATCAATATGGATGTGACCACCACAAATATTCTTGCTCCAAATTTTACTATTTTTTTGGATGTGGCAACCATACCGTTTTTTCCGTGTACAAAAGTTGAATTCGATCGAGCGGTGTGCGCACCCGCCGGGAAAAAAGAAGCGTGTTTCTAAACGTAGCTGTCGGTCTCTTTCACCTCCAGGTATTCCAGTCACTTCGTAGCTCTCTCGCATTTCGGTGTCTCGACCTCACCCCCGGACTCCTCCCGGCACGCGCCGGGTATCTATCAGTGCTTAAGGTACATCATCAAGAATGAGGGTGCACGAGGATTGTTCAAAGGCCTTGGTCCGAATCTCATTGGCGTGGCACCTTCCAGAGCTATCTACTTTTGCGCGTACTCCAAGAGCAAAGTCGCGTTTAACGCGATTCTACCTCCCGATACTCCGATCGTTCACGTCTTCTCCGCGTCCTGCGCTGGTAAGACCACGCTCTATTCCAATATTATTATACTAAATAATGTGTGCCGCGGTATATATTTAAATCCTCGTCTATAAGGTTTAGTTTTGCGTTCCCTAAACGAATAATCGGTCTTAATAATAATTTCGATTCTGAGATGTATATAGGCGAGAATTAGCTATTGGTGAACCAATCGTTTTATTTTTCGACAATATAATTTTCATGATTTTTTAATACTTTATACTACAATTAGACTGTAATTATAATATTTTTTATATTAAATTTAATAATTTATAAAATACTAACTATATGTTTTTTACACTATATGTTTTTTGCACTATATATTTTTTACACTATAAGCATTTGAGATTTAAATGTGTCATTCTTTGTGCTATGTTATCCTTTTATCTATTCGATTTTAATCTTTTCTACTCTATTCTTTGTTTATGTTAATTATTCGTACATTTTCTACATTCTGTTTTGATCAAAACCGTCACATTTAAATATAATCATGAAATGCAATCTGGCTTTCTTTTTGCTTCAAACGCTGTAAAATCAGTGACAACGTATATTGACTAATGGTGAATACAAGATGAGTTCACAATATTAACATATCGCGCGATAATGTTATATAACGATTATTATCGAGCGCACATATTTATCCATAGAACGATATAGGTATGTCAGTTCAATTTAATATTGTTACATTATGATCGTTAACACATGTAAAATTAATCTTTCCGTGTTGTCTACTTTGAACCCATTTGCGTTTTTGTCTATGAAACGATCGTAGGTTTACATGTGTTTGCGCTTATTACGCATTTACTCCGCTGAAAATTACACCACGCTACGTATATATAAGTATCGCCGCTCTATATCTCTCGCAGCTATTTTTCATTGATTAACTACTATTTCAGTATCCATGCTAGGGAGATAAACTATTTCTTTATGCCATCATGACCTAATATCCGCTAACTAAGACTTGATAATTAAAATAATGTAATTAGAATAAATCTTTAAAAACTGAATAAATGTGATATAAATAGTTTTTCGTATCAAGTCGCAATGTGATTTTATATTTCTGCCGCAGATTTGGAGAAAATTAATTGTTGAAGAAAACACGATTTGTGAAACTTATCAAATGAATGCTTAAAATACTGAATCTGTAGGATGTCTTGCGATAAAGTTTGATCGGCATTAGATTACTTTTATTTCTCATATACATTTTATATTATCTCATAACAATACTACCTTTTCTCACGATTTATATTCTATCGCGAGAAACGTAACGTGCTGACCTTGATGATAAAAAAATGAGCAATAGACTAAAAAGAGCTGTAAGCCAGATCCGTTCGAGAATATTGCGCCGTCTCCGTTATTATGTTTCCCTCGACAAATCCAATCATCGAAGCGGCGATAAACGCGCGATTAACAATGGGGGGAAAAGTATTCTGCGCGTCATTCATGCGTTTATCTTTAATGGATATATCGGAGCGCGGACATCGCGTCTCTGACGCCGCAGCTCGAACTCCCTCGATAACATTACCGAAAAATTAATGTTTTACAAGATATTTTGTATTTTATGTCAAAATACTAGAACTTTCAAGCCTCAATTCCAAAAATTCTTAACGAAAAAATACTTTATTATATTATAGTGTTTTGAAAAGCTCTCGAGATTAGCTACAAGAATATGCATTGAAAAATATGGGTTTCCATTTAAGAAATTAAAGATGTCGTTCACGTGAGCTTTAAACGACTATTCATGGTCAAACCAATGACACCATCTTATGTCCTCCTTCGAACCAAACAACTTTTGTCTGAAACAATTTTTTCAATCTCTTTTACTTTAAGGCTTAAGGATTCGGGGAGCGCGCTATTAGCGCTATTTGCTTCTTCTATTCTTGTTTTACACCTGCTGAGCGATAAAGACAGAACGATGCAATAGCGCTAATAGCGCGCTCCTCGAATGCAGCTTAAGAGATATTCAGCTGAATCACTTAAAATGATACACCCTGTACATAGATAAATAATTGCCAAGTAATTTATATTTAATTGCAAGTTATGATTTTAATTGCTAAAACACAATGAGATATTTGACAGCTAAACAAAATTTTTTCGAATAGGTGGCATCAAAGATTTTTTACATTTTCTTTAAAAGATAATTTTCAAAATTGTTCCAAATATAATTCTGTTTATGATATATTGGTATAATCATAAAGTGTAAAGCATTTATACATTAAAAGATTCAGTTAACTATTATTTAGATAAATTCTTCTAATGTTTAACGATTGGTTTCACTCTGCTTTAATTGTTTCGTGAGCTCAGTGTTTCGTATATCGTTCGCATATACGCTGAATTGTTACGCAACGAACGTAGCTTGAAAGAAACAGGAAATAAAACGATCGCGATGGAAAATCGAACCTAACAATCTTATATTATACGTATTTATTATCTCATTTTGCTTTTCTCTCGAGATTACCGCCCGAAATAGCCGCCTCTCACAGAATGAGGGTATTGCATAACGCGGCAATGCACTTTCCGATACGAACTTCCTCCTTCCATTTACCTAATACGTAATACGAATGGTTTGCGCTCGTTCAGAGACACCCGATAAACTATAGTCAATAAGACCATTTCGCGGACAATAAAGAGTTTATCATTCAGAATGCTGAACTTCAACCCGAACACGATCCGCTTATTGTAGATCTGTTCGCAGGGGAGCCACGCGATTGGCGCGTGTGCCTCTTCTTCTCCGCGATACGATTGTTTATCATTTGCGCTGCTTTTGCGTAGGTACAGACTGCTCAAGAATTTTGTAATCGCAGATTTATTCACTCGTTCAGACTCGTTTTTGGTAGAAATTTGAACGTTACTCTCAAGACTTCTCCATTCTCGATATCACATATTTATAATCGATGTCACATAGTTATAATGATAATTATACACATTATAATTTATTTATTATATAGGATATTTCAGAAAAAAATTATATTGAGAATAAATTGTTATACAGGATAAATAGATAAAAATTCCCATTATATAAATGTTTCAGAAACAAAAAATGTATTACATTTTGATTTTATAGATACGAAAGTTTACATGGTTGTCTAAATTTTGCTCCAAGCATGATTAAATCAAAATTTCATCAAGTAATAGAACAATTCTCAATCAATTAATCGCGAGAATCCCATTTTTAAATGCTTGTAATACAATACAAAATCTAAATCTCGATGATTTGTTATAGAAATCCAAAATGGTTCAAGGTTAACTTGGTAATAGCACTTGATATTTTTCCGATATTATCGTTATCATTTGTATGAATCACTTATAGGTATTATAGTTTCTCAAATAAAAAAAAAAGAAGTTTCACTCTATTTTGCGACGGCGATATCGCCTGCTGCAGTAACTTCAACGTTCTCAATTCTTTTATTTCTATTCGCATTGCATCCAACGTTGATCGACAATCAACGATAACGACTGTTTGCTCTAGGATAGGATCTAATCTCTAGCACAATTACAGTCATTGACGGTCGAGTGTTATATTTGTATTATTCACATCTTGCATCTGCATGAGAATATGGATTATTTCGACGAATCCGCGAAGAACAATCCATACGTACATTTACCCACAGAGATAAGATATATTATACATAATGTGCTGTGCTAGCATATGTTTCCCGGTCAACTTTAACGGAGAGCTCGTAATAGCTCCTATCACTGTTTACCTTTAATAACTCGCAGTGGCTTCCAATCATTTTTTCTTTATTGGCTCTGAATTGCTCGCAAAATAAACCGAGGTGGAAAAAAACCTGGATAGACTGATATGTTTCGAGGACAGAGAAAGA